>SMGT01013566.1:442928-464429 GCA_004794575.1 Lanistes nyassanus
GGGGGGGGGAACGCCACCACGAGCCATTTGTGTGCGTGTGACAAGGTCACGCAGGCGGGGAGAGCAACACGGAGGTCGGTTGTCTCTTTCAAAACCCCCCAGTTCGCAAACGGTGACTATTGCAAGAAAAAAAAACTAAAATCAATGATTTCGGTAATAAATCTCTTGCTTTACATCGAAGGTAACGGCATTTTTGCCCTGCACAAAGAGTCTATTCACAAGCATTTTCTTTAAACGCACGCCTCCGCAAAGCGGTAGAGGTTTTGGGGTTCCTCGAAAGAGCAATATAATAGAGGTAAGAAGCACTACAAAACAACTGGCACAGAGTTGGGGCATCAGAGGCGATTATCCTTCAGATTGGTGTATTGACGTACATTCTTCGGGCAAAAATATTGTCTGGCAGACGTTTCACGAACCCAACTCCCCCAACAAGCTACCAAGCATTCTACAAGGATCGTCAAGCACTGGATGTTCGAAAGTGACGAGAAACTGAACCCTGTTGGCAGACATCACTCACCTGAAATGGACATCCCGTACCTGAAATTGACATCCCATACCTGAAATTGACATCCCGTACCTGAAATGGACATCCCGTACCTGAAATTGACATCCCGTACCTGAAATGGACATCCCGTACCTGAAATTGACATCCCGTACCTGTAATTGACATCGTCGCAGGACCGAGTCGCACCACATGCACAGCTATTCTCCACGCCGTTGGCTCCAGGGAAGTACGTCAAAGGGCGCCTGTCTGACGTCACGATTACGTAGGTTTGATTGATGTTGATTGGAGAGTTCTACAACAAAAGCAACAGCCTTGTGAAATCCCTTTTCTGAGAGTGGGATCGTGCACAACGGAGAGCCATCTTTTCGCAGTTACTGTCATTAGATGTAGATTATTTCTGCGTGACAATCTAAAGCGAATCCTAAGAATTATCTATCCGTCAGGCTCAGAAATGAGTCCTCTTTCCTTACGAATAATGGGAGATTAACATAGTCTTCCCTAAGGATACTTCCTTTCTTTATTGTCTGCTACTGACATCTTAGCACAAACAACAAATAATGATGAGAATAAAGCAAGACGAACAACCAAACAGTAACCCTCATTTATAAATATGCTTAGACTTTTCGATAGCTAAGCCAAAACATTCTTCAACCACAGCATCGAAATCTGTTATAGCGTACGATGTTGAACTGTTTCCTAAAAACAGAGTGGCTTTACCCTAGGTGCTCCAGAAGGCGTGGAGGTCTGCACATAAGCCCTGTGTTTTGCACGAAACACTTAATTTGTCTTAAATACACACGTTCCCTATTACGTCACTGCGATCTTTCTTATGATGTGTACGCATCTGACTCGGATAATTGTAGACAATGCGTCACTGACGCACGCACATAAGGCTACAGGCACTTCCAACTCTGGAGTTTGATCATTGAATCTAACAAACTGCAACATAGTGATCAAAGATTACCTTGCACATGTACTTGACAGACTGTTTGCAAAACACAGATGAGTTGATGACCTTTTGCATATTTTCCAAGCTTTGCACATAGTCCACAATAAGTTCAGATGTGTTAGTCGTTTTAAATGAGGATCTGATGCAGAATAGAAGGGATCACGTGAATATTTCAACCCTGTGATAACTGTATAAATAAAGAACAGACATGAAAACGAAAACCGAGACCCTGAAAATGAAGGAGGTTCAGGTTTATGTACGCGTGTTTATGTGAGCAGAAAACGTTTTTAACATGCTGAATTATTAAGACTAGGTTTTCAAAACGGAAATGGGAACAATCACTTACACTTTCACCTGCATCTCGATGACAGTGACGTGCGAGTAGCTGGTGACGTCACACTTGACAAGGAATGGGACTCCGTAAGGACCGTCCAGGTTTATATAGACAGCCCCGTTGCTTGCTTGTTTAGAGCAGTCCTCTGCAATGTCTGCACAATTTAGACTGGTGTGAATATTGGAGAAGAGAAGACTTCAAGAGCGGTGTGCCCCGCAGCAACACGTTAGAGACTCTTTTCGACCTATCGCGATACTGCCTTTAGGCCTGTTCTATCGCGGGACGGACGACTGATGTGTGTCCAGGTATGTCCTGACCTGTCTGGTAAGCGTTTTTGATGTCCTTGTATTTCCCCTTTGTTGTGGGGTTGTATGTCCGTTGTTTTTATTCACACACTTATATTTTATTGTCTCGTCCGCGAGAAGTGCGTATCTTAATGAGTTTTCATGCATAGCAAATCTATGGATGGATGGATGGATGGATGGATGGATGGATGGATGGATGGATGGATGGATGGATGGATGGATGGATGGATTGTGTAGATTTGTTATGCGTGAAAACACATTGATCGATCAATCGATCGACCTCCAGGAGTCTCTAAAATAATTCAGTTCCCTAGTACCTGTTGTTTATACAGGAAGAAACATGCCTCGATACTTCGTAAATTTTTGCTTACTTTTGTTTTTGGGACGATTGAAGGATTCCTACAGACCGGCCGGATACTTGGGACACTTGTAGAGATTGACTGTTACTTTGGTCGCATCACTTATACAGTTGTGGAGTATCCACTTACAGCTATCAGCAGAGTCATAAAACATATCAGAAGACTGCTCACTATTTTTCGAAAAAAGATCACGATGTTTATCGCTGTTACCAGAGACAAATCTGGGGAGGGGTGGTATAGAGGTAGAGATCATAATTATATTTAACGGACAGAAAATTACCGAATGTCCGTGGTCCGCATTTTAAATTTCCCACGATGAAGGTACCTCCGGAAGTGCTTCCCCAGTTCACAAAAGTAACAGGCAATTTCTGTTTGTCCACAAACGTGCCGGCGTCTGCAGCCCTCTTGCGTTTCCCGCAGCTGCATCTGTCGCAGAGCCCCACCTGGCCGCATGCGCACTGCCAACACAAGCATGCAAATCATAAGGACTTTCGAACACAACGACACCCACAACGTTTACTTTGAAAGTGGATTGTGATGTAATGCAAATCTGATTCTCACGGCATTCAGAACTTTGTTCATTCAGACGTCCTCATGCACGCAGGCTTTTGCTGGCACACACGTATTCAAACACACACATATCCGAACACATACTTAACCATACACATGCACAAACATACGCACGCATACGCGCGCAAGAATCCAACCTACCGAACCACTAATCTACTCTGTCTGTCTGTCCTTGTCTGGTCTGTCCTTCTCTGTCCTTGTCTGTCTGTCCTTGTCTGGTCTGGTCTGGTCTGATCTGTCCTTGTCTGGTCTGGGTCTGATCTGTCCTTGTCTGGTCTGTCCTTGTCTGGTCTTGTCTGGTTTGGTCTGTCCTTGTCTGGTCTGGTCTGGTCTGGTCTGTCCTTGTCTGGTCTGGTCTGCCCTGGTCTGTCCTTGTCTGGTCTGGTCTGTCCTGGGCTGTCCTTGTCTGGTCTGTCCTTGTCTGGTCTGGTCTGTCCTGGTCTGTCCCGGTCTGGTCTGTCTGTCCAGGTCTGTCCCGGTCTGTTCTGTCTGTCCAGGTCTGTCCCGGTCTGGTCTGTCTGTCCCGGTCTGGTCTGTCTGTCCAGGTCGGTCCCGGTCTGGTCTGTCTGTCCAGGTCTGTCCTGGTCTGGTCTGGTCTGTCTGTCCTGGTCTGTCCTGGTCTGTCCTGGTCTGTCCTGGTCTGTCCTGGTCTGTCCTGGTCTGTCCTGGTCTGTCCTGTCCCGTCTGTCCTGTCTGTCCTGTCTGTCCGTCTGTCCGTCTGTCCGTCTGTCCGTCCGTCCGTCCGTCCGTCCGTCCGTCCTGTCCGTCCGTCCTGTCTGTCTGTCTCACACACACACACGCATATATATATATATATATATTCCCACATGCAAACACTTGTTAAAATGTTGCTGCAAAGTTTTCTGGTTTTATTCTTACAATTCATTGGTTACCAGGGTAGACTCGTGTATATATAACACACGCCTACAGATGTATATATATGATTATTATCTCAATCGTTTTATCTCTTCAGATTAACCACAGTGACCACTGCTATCGTCATCCTTTTCTTCGCCATCATCATCGACTTCTTATTCTGTATCCTTAGTTTGATCTTCTGTTTCATGATAATTGATAAAACTGTGGACTCGAAACGAAAGGCCTATCAGGCCATCCTTTTGATGTGACACCGCTTGCACGTAATTCACAGCAGTTCTCGGCCTTATCCGTTAAACATCCCTTTGACAGCCTTTCTCACGTCCGAGCAGTAAACGTTAACTTACTGATACAGAAAGGGTTTTTTTTCTTGCAGGAAAACACTTACCATCCCTTCTTCTGACGCTCCGGCCCAGTAGGTGTGGTTGTTACCAAAAGCATCGACCCAGTAAAAGTCCGGGGTGAACGTAAAACTTGAGGTGCAACTTAGGCTGACAAGGAAGGTAATACGATTGAGTTCATGATGAAAACGGGCATTAAAGGCCGCGTTTAACGTAAGTGCATTGCGTGTTCACGTACTTGCATGGGTACCCCCATTCATCATAGGTAAAAACGCCATCGTATTGTTCCAAAATATACTCATTATACTCATCGCATCTAAAAGTTAGTCGATAGTCTAAAATTTAAGGCACGAAAAAAACCACATCTTGTCACAACCGCTAGACAGCTGGGTGAGAACCCTTGCACGTCAAAAGTTTTCAGAGACCAAAAACTTCAATCATCTGCCGGAAAGACTTGACTAGAAGGGTGAGATTTTAGTGCTGCAGTGTTTGCAGGTGACGGGGACTGCCATCGGCTGCTAGCTGTGAAATATTGATCAGAGGTCAGTTGGTGTAAGTGCTAACGCGTGTCCCAGAGTACGCATAAAAACATCCCAGCTTTCCACAAAGCTGGTCAAAAGTATTCCAAGGCAAATGCTTTTACTGCGGTGACATTTCGCTTTGATTCGTTCCACGGTCAGTGTCCAGACAGGAAGGAACTCTAGCAGGTGAGAAGAAAATGCAGACAGCCCAGAAATAGCTTTACCCTAAATGCTTTGCTCTTCGACAGGTGATGGGTAGCAGGGGGTGGGGGATGACCCTAACATGTACTAACACACAGCTCATCCTGTCACGTGAACATGACTGCAGCATTCCCCCCCCCCCCGATAACGGAGTTAATTTTAATTTGTATTGTTGTTAACATGTCTTAACAAATGCCACGTGGATGACATTCAACTGAAGGTGTTCTTCCATACCTGACATATTGCTGACAGAAGAAATTCTGAAGGACAGCTTGTAGCGTGACGTTATCCGTGTTATAGTCAATCAGCTGACCTCCGTTCGCGTTACGTGGATCACCGTTAACAACTACCTCGGTCACAGCATAATCACCACGCATGTCACAGTAAACCTGGATCGGAAAAAGGACTTGGCATAACCCTAGCACTCGGTTCGTATTATTGCTTAGCTGTTGTATTCATACTGGCAATAAATCATCTATCTACTGTTTATTTATATATATATATATATTGCTTAGGCGTAGAAACGCAGTCAGCACGTCAACATTTGATTAAAGTTAGATGAAACTCTGGATTTTTTGTGCCTTTTTTCATATTTTTTTCCTTTTCTTTTAGCACAGACGAGCATAAACACAATGCAAGCAGCTACAACCCGAGTGTGATGAGTGGAAACACGTACTGTGATCAAGCTGGCTGGTCCAGTGAAGTCCGGGTCGATGGTGTACACGCCATCTGAGGCAGATGGCCATGTTGTTCTGATCTCCTCACAGTCCCGCGGTGCCTCTGCCGATTATAACGCAAACAATCTCTGATTTATGATTTTTGACCTTCCCACAATGCTCGGAGCTCTATCACTGTCCGTGTATAAGACAAAGTATGCATTGTCAGCGAACGTGAAGTTAATTCATAGTTTTTGGGCTATTTCTTAACCTTTTTAATCTCTTCTGCTGTGTGAGAAGCAAGGAAACCTTTGATTTTTCTACTCGTTTAGTTTGTTTACTTGTGATTGGGCACGCATGCGTGCGCGTGTGAGTATATGTATACATCTATATATATCCACTTATGCATGTGAAAGATGTACATATATAAATAAATACACTTACATAAAATTGGTGCAATCTGCGCTTTTCCCTTGATGTTTGGCAATTGATACATTACGAAGTGTTCACACAGAGGCTGCTCTCAGTAAAAATCTAATATTTTCTTTCCAGGCGATTGCCACAGCGATTGAATTTAGGCCAGCTATTGTGCATTGTGTCCTCTTACATCGGCAGAACCGACGATTTATGAAAATTTGTCTTCTTTATCACAGAAAATGGTTGACGCATCTGTCTATGCGAAAGAGGAAAATTGCGTGTATCTTCCGTAATTGGCTATTTTCACCATTTAAGGCAGTAACGATCGTGTTTCCTTTTTGGGGGTGGGGTTGGGGGTGTATACGAACATTACGAGTAATGTATACGAACATCACGAGTAATGCATACGAATGTTACCAGTAATGCATACGAATGTTACCAGTAATGTATACCAACGTTATGCGTCATGTATACGAACGTTACGAGTAATGTGTACGAACATTACGAGTCATGTATGCGAACATTACGAGCAAGACTAAGAGTAATCTAGAATGCTACGTGTTGAAATTACCCTCAATGAGTGAAAAACGACGTGACAACTAACTTTCACAGACGGTGCCATTTCTTGAACGGAGATAGCCGTCTTGGCAATCACATCGATAGGACCCCACGGTGTTGACGCAGGTCACTGCAAAGCCTGAACACGGCGAACTGAGGCACTCGTCGACATCTGAAAATCAGAATGTGCCACGCCATGAGGCACGCCGACGACGATGGAATAGGCGAAAAATAAAACCAGAAGCCCGGCAGACACGGAAAGGTACACGAGGACTCTACAAGTCACAAGCAGCCGACGCTGTTCAAGTGGAAAAGAATGCACAGAACATTGCTCACATAAATATAAAGATATATTTGTATTCAGTGGTAACAAGAAAAAGGTCTAAGTGTCATACTATTTTTAGGAGAAAAGAGAACAGGGTGCTTTTGCAACTTCAGTAACCCTACTACAGATGCTACAGCAATATAGGCCTACTGTAATTATAAGCACATAGATTTTTGTATGAAACAATCTTCAATCTTCATTTTTACATAGCTTCTTTATTTCTTTTTCATTTCATGTAAACACGTATCTGTGTATGCTTAAAACACCTGCACACATGTACGCACTTATTCTTTTATCATCACTGTTTATTTTTACTCTTTCTTTAATTAAAAAAAACTGTTCCCTGAAGCTTTACTAAAACATATAATAAGGTGTTTCTTTTATCTTCTTTAAGACTTCCACTCCTGACAGCAAAGAAAAAAACAAGATTTATTATATATATATATACACTAGAGGACTTATCCAGAGCCATACCAGTGCATTGCAAACCAGTTCCGTTGAAACCAGTTCTGCAGACGCATGTAGACTGATTGCAGAGCGCGTTGGGATGGCAATCGAAGTCAGAGGTGCATCGATCTGTTTGCAGTAAACAAATAAATAAACAAACAAAACAATCAGGCAAACAAACAACAATTATTGTTAGTAGAACCTCAGTGTAGATAATAGTATAGAATGTACGCCAGCGCACACAGAGACATTAGAAATATCGCACAAAGTAGTGTTTCTTTTATAAAATGGACGGCATAGTTCCCTAAGCCCTGATTACGTTTGACAATTTCAAAGTACTTACGTTCGCAATGAAATCCGTCGCCGTAAAAGTTGTCTTGGAAGCGACAGACGCAAGTGAAGGAGCCTGGATTGTTGTGACAGTCGGCGTTGGCATCGCAAGGCAGATCCAGGCATTCGTTGATGTCTGCACAAGGGATCCCGACGAACGCACAAACCACAGTTAAAATGCGCAATCGGTCGCATATATTCGTATTACTGTACGTACCGGACTGCTCACTTGCGTTTGATTATTAAGAATGGTTGTACGCCCGCATTACGCGCACGAACACTCACAGGCAAACACTCACACCCTCATCTGGTTGTCATTTTTATTTTATTGAACATATCGCGAAAAGGAATGTAGCAGACGCGACAGATCTGTATACATTTATTTGTAGCTCGGGCCAACGGTTCATTGACGCTTAGCGAACATTTGTGACGTATTATTGACGTGGTTATGTTCCAGGGCTGGCTTGCATAAGCGTTCTTAGATGCTCTTCCAAACATAAGAGCAGTCGTAAAGCCCGTTCGTCCCGTATATTTTACGTGAACCTTTACTTCGAACAGGAGATAAGAACGCTCATGCTAGGTAACCCAGTGCTGCACGCTTATTCCTAGATTTCAATACAAAAGTATCCCTTCACTTTCAGAAACGCTGGCCTCATCTGTATTTTTGAAACCCTTGGGTGGGTTGCATGAGTGTACAAGCTCAAAGTAGTTCTCCAAGGGCCCCTTCATCGTGGACACGAGATAAAACACGCCCGTGCAAATCCAGACCCGGTATTATTATAACTATAACAGCTAGCGTTTTTTTCACTTTATTATTAAAATAAAAAGAATGTAGGTTATGCGATGAGTGCATTAAATTGGAGTCATCTTATACTCTCTAAATGATATTTATACTTTAAAAAATCTTTTCTGAGCCATTTCGCACATACCATCACATACGTGGTAGCCATCTCCATTAAATCCTGTCTCGCATTCACAATACAACGAACTGTTGCAGATGCCGTACTGGTGACAATCGTAATCGAACACGCAGCGCGTGTAGGCTGAAGAGGCAGAAAGCAATACAATAAAGGTGGGTAAACAGTAATGAAGCAAAAAAAACAAACATTTCCTGCCGTTACAAATGAGCAGCAAGCAGTGTACCCTGCCGTCTCTAAAGGTTTGTGGACAAATGGGTATATTTGTAGCTGCTTATTCCATGCATAATGCATCCATACTAAACAGGACACTAAAAGAAAGTAATAAACATATTTCAAATATAGATTTTGATATGACAGTGAAAAAATAGCATAAACATAGATTTTCTTCATGTTAATAGAATATAGCACAGCTAGCAGTAGGAGTTTAAAAAACCCCAATAAGAAATCAAAGCAGATGTTCAAGCAGGTCCTATATGGATGAAAACTGTGCTAAATTTATAACCGAATAGCCACTATTCGGGGATAGCTATTACTCCTGTCTAATTCGATATGCACAAGACGCAAATAGTAATTATAAGGCTGAGGGAATTATTCTTCAGAGCGCATGAGTTATGGTCAGGACTTCACTTCTTCTCTATAATCACTGCGCGGGCAGTGCTGCAAGCGTATTCCTAGATTTTAATACGAAAGTATCCCTTCACTTTCAGGAAAGCTTGCCTCATCTGTAATTTTGAAACCCTGCGCTGGTTTGCAAACCAAACTGTTCCAGCACAGCCAGTAGCGAGGTTGAAATTCTGCTTCAAAAAAAGCATGGCATTCGAGAGGCCTCCATGTTGTGTGCAGTCACCCAATCAATTTTAAAACAAAAGCCTTAATTTGCAGCAAAATAGCAGACTGCGTGTCGGCAGTCGGCCTGACCTTGACCCGTAGCAGTGGTGGCAACACCAGTCACGGCAGCTCCGTTCCGATTGACAACTTCTATGCCAGCATCAACTTCATCTACAATGCCCAAACGTCAGCTCTTCCAAATATATATTTCTGACATAAATTGTCAAGTACGTTGAGCAGATTATTTTTGTTTTGTCTCTCAGAATGGTGTTTCGGCAAACTTGGAATAAGCTATTCGTGCCTTGGACGACCGAATAACTTTATGACCGAATAACGACGGAAAATGCTATTCGATTTTCGTGCAAAGGGTGTATTCCACAATAGCTCCTGTAACGGGAATAAGTAAGCTATTTCTTGCATACGGGGTCAGGTGCACAAACGTGTTTGACTGTATATTTAAATGTGTCATGGAACCGATACACATTTCACTGCATGAAGCAGAGTATTGCCATTTCTGAGAGGAAATGTATAGAAACGTGCAGAAGCTTTGGTAGTCTTACGACAACTTACGGTCTGCACATCCCGTGCCATTTTTATACCCGTCTCCAGCTACTCCGAGTGGACATATGCATTGGAATAGTTCTTGTTGAGTAGAGTTGTCATAGCTTTCCTGACATGACGCTTGGGGATCACAGTGAAGGGCCTTGAAGGAACACGACCCTATCGCCCAGGTAATGTTGTCGACAACCACAAAAGATAAGTTCTCTTCAGAAGTGGCGTCCGCGAGGATTGCTGGAAAAACAATGCCAAAAACAGAAAACATTCTTGCGCTCTTATGAATCTCCTTCCTTTCGCAAATATCTGTTTATTGTTTGGTTGTTAACATTAAGGTGGGAACGAAGGCTAGCTCATGAAGGAGGGAGGAGGGGTAGGGATGACGAAATGTGTTGATGGGGGGTGGGGACCTGGGAGTGGTAACAAACTTAAATACCTAGACCCCTCCCCGCGACCCCCCCCCCGCGACTAGCCCTGTGAACAGAGACCACATGAAGAAAATATTTCAGGCAGACAAGGGGCTCGAACCGATTACGCTCTGTATCGGAGGCAAGAAATTAAGTGGCTGGTCAAGAAAAACTATCAGGAAACAAGAACGCCGTTAGTTTGTAAAGAAAACTGCAGAAATCAGAATTGAAAAACAGTAGGGATGTCTGGGACAGAGGGAGGTTTTTAGGATAAATAGGAAGGACGGAAGAGGCAGAAAGGAAAGTGGGGAGAAAGGAAGAAGGTGAAGGAATTTAAAAAAAAAATTAATGAAAAGACGATGGAAGAAAAACAAAGTATGAATAACTTGCAATAAATCAAAGGTGGTTTGCACGAGTGTTTGTATGTAAACTTTGGCCGTAAGGTCGTAATGCCTATTTGCGTTGTGCATTATACATGACCATTTAAGTACTAACACCCACGCAAGCCACCCCATTAGTGTAGTTTTTTATGCAAGAAATCCCAGTGGGAGAGAAAGGGTGGACTGGCGCAAGCAGTAAAACAATTTAGTAAATAAAATGCGTTAATTGTTGCATATCAAAGTATGGGCATGTGAGTAGTGTTGCGGGAAATGGGTTCTGCGACAAAGCAATAAGGACAATGAGTTGAAAGCACTTACATGCGGTGACACTCAGCAAACAGATGAGCAGAAGTGGTAACATCCTCCACATTCAGTCTGTCGTGGCCAAGGCTCAGGGGAAAGAAAGACACCCGTTTACGTCCCCTTGGCCGGTACTGTGGATAGATGTAGCAAGTCTCGTCTTTCAAACTTTTTTTTTTTGATCACCGATCTTTTATACTAATTAGGGATTAAACGATCTAGGGTTTGTTTCTTAATATTGGACTAGATTCTCTCGCACGGTGTTTCTGTGGATCAGCAGTCTTGGGTTTGGTAACCAAGTCACTATTTTATAATATCTTGCAGCTGAAGAGTTTGAGTATTTCACATACTCCTGCAGAGAAACAAGCCGAGCCGATAACAGATGTAAGTTCAGAATCGCTTCTAAGCTTGAAAAGTTCTTATGCGTTGTATCAGCTTTGTACTGGCTCAGTTTCTTTGGCGTTAAAAAGAGATTTCAGATAAAAGCTCCTATTCACATTTGCATTAACAACTGGTTTTAGAAAATGACACCTGCAACTGGATTTTTATCGAACGAATGATTAATGAGTTAAACTTTACATCATCTCCAGTAACATTGTCACGTGCAGTGATTACAAACCAAATACATGTTAAACAAAAATACATTTTATTAGATATCCAAAAGTGTCAATATGACATCAGCTGAAAAATATAGCATGTTATATAGTACAAAGATCATTAGTGCTGTAAAGTGTTGATATTTCACTGGTGCAAATTTCAAACAACGCTTATGCACAGAAGACTGCAAGCGACACCTTTGGTGTCTGGTCTATTTACTATAAAAATATTCAATTCTTAAACTGTGTTGAATTTTAGGTTAGGAAAGATAAAGAAATCCAAACTATAACGAAAGGAGAGATTATATTACTACCTCTTTCTTTCCTTCATTAGGCAGACGAGCAAACGACGCAACAGTGGTTTTTATAAACAAAAGAAAATATTATCTGAAGGGGTGCTGACAGTAACCTTCAACACTGACGTATGACAGATATATTAAAGAAAATTGACGCGTTCTAAAGAAAAGTGAAAGTACAATACGATTGCCACGTGGCCAAGGACCCGCACAGTCATCTTGTCAAGAAATACACCAACTGCTTTGATAAACCCAAGCGTCTGTCTAAAGGTTGCCTTGCAGTCTGAGAATTTCCCCGACAAGCAGGTAATGGTTACAGTAAAGTGAAACCAGTGCTACTCACTGATCAGTATGACGTCACAAAGGATATTGAAGGGTTAAGCTATTTATGCAGCATCTAACAATGTTTCTAATAGTCGTGGAAAGCGACCAAACTTGATGGTTTTATATAGCTACTTACTGTCTTGTGAGGCCCCTACGACCGCTTAGCGTTACTCTCCATAACAACCAGTAAAGGCTTTCTCGGGGCCGGAAAATTTGTTTTTAAACTCAGTTCGGTGCGCGACAGCTTGCTATCGTGACAGCGCGTAAGAAGGATTGACAGCCTAATGTTTATAATGTAATGCATCGACGCAAATGCCCAGAAGTTTTCTGTGGGTTCGATACTCAAGATTTTCCCGGCAACTACCTATTTACGAGCAAGCTGCCCCGAGCTAGGAGCGGCACGCCATGCCAGGTACTTTTCTGAGACGAACGTGGTTCTGTATCCGCGCGTGGGAATGGGTGTCGAAATACAAGGCAGCATCTGCTGCATATGTTATCCGAAGGAAATCATGTTTACCTGCTCGTGGCTCCCGTGGTCATAATAACTATACACCACAAATTGATATCGTCGTCTTGATGGTGTCGTTGTTGTTGTGTTTGTTGTTGTTGTTGTTGTCTTTGCGAGAGCTCTTCAACTGTTTCAAACAACAAACCACAGAAAAACACGGATGTATATTCGTCTTGAAAAATGATCTTTGTGTAGCCTTTCCAGTACCATTGAAAGTTTCAAGTTAAACACAAACAGATCATGAACATAAAACAATTCCATTTTAGGGCAAACAAATGTGTTTACGTATGTTGGATCTGATGAGAAGAATCTGTAACAGGAGGTAACGTGCTGTAAACGAAAATATAGTTGGACTGACAACTGCGAATTTATTTATTGCAATATTTTTCAAGTCTGAGCTAGTTCGTATAACATTTCGAATACTTTTTAAGGTTCATTTTTTAAGGTTCATTAACATAAACATCGGCGCGCGCACGCACTAACACACACGCACGCACATCCTCCCTCAACCCTCCCCCTCTCCCCAAAACACGCACGCCCGCCCTCCTGCGCGCACACACACACACCCGGGGTTCATGAACGTACACACGGTCGTAAAGTGCGTTGACCCTTTGTTTACGACTAGTTGAACACCCCGCCCCCATCCCCGAACCTAACAGATGAATGAAACGAAGTTTACAGCATACCAACCTGAACAAAAGCCTCCATCGACTAAAAGACGGTGCATTATGATCGTTTAACATTTACAACTTTTCTTGTCAACAAGGGCACGCCTACTGACCTTACTGTGGTTCACTTGAAGACTGTTTAATCTGTCTTAAAAGGAAAAACCTATTTCACGCTTCTGGTGTTTTCGTTTTTTTTTCTCGCTTGGAAAAAAGTTGCAGTCCTTTTTTTTCCCTAGTCTTTCTTATCATTCATTCATTCATTCATTCATTCATTCATTCATTCATTCATTCATTCATTCATTCATTCTGCTTTATTTTTAGATCTTTGTTTCCTTCTTTCTTTCTGTCTCTTATTGTTACTTTTTTATTTAGTGTTTTTTTTTTCTCTGGACGTGCTTGAAAAGTGCGTTGTTGATTGATCAATGCAGAAGAAAAACAAGTGGCTGCCGCTTGGAGGATAAGCCCAAATTAAATGTAAAACAAGGGAACTGTACCAAGGTAGAAAGGGACAAAGACGAAGACAATCTACATGTTTCCGAGCACTACCCCTTCATCAGGACGACACAAATACGACGAAAAAGAAAAAGAGAAAAACTTAGCTGCAGTAGATGTGGCGCGTGGGCTGGATAGCAGGAGAATGCAGAATCAATGCAGAGGCAAACTGCAGTCTCTGATGGAACAAGAAAAAAAAAACCTCGTGTGCCTTATTGCCCATATCGGGAAAAAGACGCATTTTTCTTACTTTTATCTGTGATCAGCGCACCGCCTGGACAGCTTCGAGCAGACCATGTGTACAGGTTGCAGAAATCTGCGACAGTAGGTAATTGAACAAGTGGGCGACGAAGCTGAGTCACGACAAATCTTACCTGCAGTGTCCCGTTAGATCTTATCAAGAAATCCGTGAGGCCACAGCGATATCAATATGTGTGAAAACTTTTTTTACATTAATTAATCTCATCGAATGCAGAGCAGATGCCCTTTTAACTCAACAAAGGAGCAAACGAACGAACAAACCAACGAACGAACGAATGAACGAACGAACGAACGAACGAATGAATGAATGAATGAATGAATGAATGAATGAATGAATGAATGAATGAATGAATGAATGAATGAATGAAGGCGATGGGAGAGAATGAAAGTAAAGATAAGTTCTTACATTGAGCTTTTTTTCAGCAAGCAAGCCCATGAAACACTCTAGCAAGCAGTAAAGCACGCCGCGTAGCAGCATTGTTTTTGTCCAAGCATTACAAACATCATCAAATGCGATTGTGCGTGAATAGGCAACGCATGTTATCCATGTAGCAAGTTTCCGCTGTGCGTTAAAATGCGTTTTCGGAGAGCTTACGCTATAAAGATGTGCCTCACACTATGCATATGATACACTTCCACCTTCTCACCACAGGTGCCCAGGGCGTTCATCTGACGAACTATGTAGGACATTTAGATGGCAGTTTTAGTATACATTTTAGTAATACAAACTCGATTGACAGACACTGCTATAATGACATCAGGTGAATTAAGGGTGTCGTGATGAAAGCCCATAAACATCCAATAATACTCATGATGTTTCTATGACATTTTGTTTGTCTATTTTATAATTCATGGTCACTTCAAAAGGACGCTGACACTATTAACATCAATTTGTATTCATATTGTTTTTGAGTTTATCACGAAACGGTAGTTGTTTGGAAGGGGATAGACCATCAGAGTTCTCACTACGTTATCGTCATCCCAGTGGGCACTTGGCCAGGCTGGTTACACGTGCTTGGAGAGCACTGCTCTTAAAATGGATTAAAAGGTAAACTTTGACCAGTGACTTTCAGATCGTAGAGGGAGGGGGTGTATGAAATCATCATTTTCCTATGGAGCAAACATCCTCCGGCCGTAACCCATCCCTTTGCCAACCTGCCTCCCCTATCCCACAGATCAGGCCCCCAGTGGCAGCTGGGTAAACGAGGAGGGGTGGGGAGTAGAGAGGACTGCTGCTGCACACGGGGGTTTGAACGAATGCCTTTGGGTTCTGAGGCCTGTGTTCTAACCAACAGGCCACCCGTTTCCCGAAATGCATTATATTCGGTTAATAAAGTGATTTTATCGAGTTGATACCAACCTGCATGGGAATAAGCAGGGGACGTGATTCATAAGGAATCGATATGAACATGTACACTGAAGAGCGAGTCACGTTTGTGTCTGATTCTCATTTCCCCTTTCATCCTGGCTTCATCCGAAACATTAACTGCCTTCCGCACTGGCTGACTGAAAACAGATAATTCTTGCGAACGGTTAGAAAAATACATGAAGGATACGGCGATCTTTCTGGGAAATACAGCCTTTCACAAATGTTGATGTTGTTTTAAAGGGAAAGTGATTTCGCACTTTGAGGGGTGAAAGGTTGTGGCGTTCTGGACTGCTGGTAGCATGGTGCAGGGGTGGCTTGCATCAGCGTTCGTAGATGCTCTTCCGGTCACAAGAGTGGTCGTAAATACCATTCTCCCTGTGTATTTTACTTGAACCCTTACGAATGAATAGGAGATAAGAAAGCTCATTTAACCCAGGACTGGTTTTCTGATTGGCCTCTGCTTTCTGATGGTGTTCTGCTGATGGTGGTTCCTGGTTCGCAATAGGCTGTTGCCCTGGAAGTTATATAAGCCCATCGAGCTTGGTCGCTTTCGATGACTATTAGAAACATTGTGTTAGATGCTGCATGAATAGCTTATCCCTTCAATATCCTTTGTGAGGCCTCACTGCCCAGTGAGTAGCACTGGTTTCACTTCACTGTAGCCATTACAGGGGGCCTGAATAGCTTAGTTGGAAGAGCTGCGGACTAGCAGATGGAGGTTGCTGGTTCGAATTCTGGTGTGGCCAAGGATTATTACCTGGAGTTAAGCATTGTGCAAACTCCATTCGGCCATCTCTCCGCACATTAAACTGCCTGTCCGCACTGACCATCTTACTGCAGCCATCATTCTGGTGGTTCTTTCAGTGCAAAGTTTAGTAATAAGACCCCATCCTCCAAAGTGCGAGAGTTAGAGATCAAGTCAACGTTTCAGGGCATGCCCCATCTTCAGGACGACACAAAAAGACAGATAACAAATAACAAATAAACATATCTTAGCTGTCGATGTCAAGAAAGAGCATTTTCAGCTAAAGTATTACCTGTTTCGTTTCTCTTTACTTTGTCATCTTATGAAGAAAACCAACCCAGTTCATCTCTGCTACGTGGTTTGAGATGAAAACTATATCATATTTTATCTGCATGATCTTTTTCATGTGTTGCCACAATTCCAACACGAGAACAAAATTGATTTTTGTAACGATTAGTCTCATGACGCTACGTGCAGTTATTTTATCACCAGTCGCACTTCTCTCAATCACTTCATTTTCGCGTGTCTCAGCAGTTAGCCATCAACCAAGGCATTTCTGTATCGACGAACTACGGCAGGTGAGTGAAATGGCGATCAATATGGCGGCTGACAGGCTACTGGGCTTAAGATGAATGAACTTAACGACATCCATGGCTTCTTTGATATGTACAAAGTTAAATCATCCGTCTGACAGTCTTCTCTCCAAATTTCGCATCGTCTTGACCCACTGCGTGTCAAACGTCCCTCTTTCTCCTCCTGATTTTCATTCCTCCACTTCTCCTCAATTCTCTCTTTCCTTCCTTCACCCCGTATCACTTTCTTTTCTTTCTATATGACTATGGCAGACAGACCGACCGACCGACGATCAAGACAAATAACGTAAATATTAATAAATGATTTATTATGTTTGTTAGTACACTTGCACTCACACGCTCAGGCAGTTGTTTGTACATCGAATATTATACACTGAAACATACAGCAAAATAAAGCCATAAAAAACACGACCAGATGCAGTGATTTTATTGCAGCGTGGGATATCCTGTGTGTGTGTGTGTGTGTGTGTGTGTGTGCTCGATGAGGTGGAATGAAGATCGCTTGAGTCCGCGAATCACAGATTCCATCAAGCTCCACCCACGCCTCCTCATTTTTGTTAAAAATCAAAGCACTTGTTTGTGTCCAAGGAAGAAAAATCACAATTACAGGCAGTTGCTGTACAGTTTACTAATATGATGTAGCTTTTGGAAGATCGGAGGATCTGCTTAGTTAATCACAAAGACAATACTTTTCTGTAGCCCCCTAAACGAAACATTTCTGTTTAATATAAGAAAACAACATTTTACAGAATGAAGGCTAATGAAGGTAAATCATGCCGCTAAAAGCTTTATTTTTGTCGAACAATTTTGTACTGATGTGTAATTAAAAAAAAAGTTGTTGACAGTTCTAGCTGCCTCTTTTTCAACAATGCAAGGGAATTTTTATATGCTTATTTAGCAATTCTTGTTTTTATTTGCCAAAAGTATGTTTTAAATATGTTTTCATGTCTGTGTTTATTTTTATTTCTACAGAGAGGCCGGGTACTGGTTAATATCAAGCAGCATCATCAAAATTGAGGCAGTGGAAGCCTAAAAAATAAAATTTGCAACAGGATTAGTAAAAAAAACGGTTTGACAGCTCCAGCACATGAAAAGCTGAGCACTTGCCCTTCAGGGGGGCTCAAGCTGAAGTCAACAACAGAGGCAAAAAACACTAAAGTTTCGTTAGGCAGATAGCAAATTGCAGAAGCCAAAGCTGCAATTCTCAGCACCTTCATAAACGACAGTAATCCGTTGTTTGACTCAATTAAGCGTCTTGGTCTTTCAAAGTCCCTGGGACCCCTGCGTAACTTTAAATTGGATGGGCCCGGTTACCAGAATATCTCGCAACACTGCGAGAAGATTAAACAATGTGGTACACTCTTAAAAGAGCGCGCCATGAGGCTGGAAAAGAATACTATGGCGGAAATCCAATGCAGCGAATGATACGCTGCGATGGCTGAGCGGATGTGTCCCAGATGCATACTGGTGTTTTCCACAGACACTCACAGACCAGCACATAGAACTATGAAGGCCGCGTGCTGTCCAGAAAGAAGTAAGAATGTTTCAGCTCCTGCAACGAATTAGGGTGTAAGATCAGAGGAGTCAGCAAAACAGAAATACACGGAAATTTCAAAAAAGTAGACTTTCCGTGAGTAACATTAGTGTCAAATTTCCGATACTAGATAACTGGTTAATGAGTCTAGCAATTTTCTCAACTGTTTTCGCCCCAGTAAAATCAAAAATCAGGAAGAGAATTTTCTCTCAAAACATGCCTTACGTCATCCTTAGGAAAACAAGAAAAAGAAAACAACTTAAAACCGATTTTCTGCACAGCTTTCTCTGCAGCGCAAATTGTTGCAGGATATAGCGCCAATAAACGTCCGCTAGTGACTGGCTTTTTCTGTGGCATAGTGTTTTCTCATCGTGGGAACAGGGGACGCAGCTCAGGTCAGCGGCCTCGAGTTTGGTACCTTAGCGTGGTTATCTATAATACATGAAACTGTTCTTGATGAGGTGCGCCGGGGGGAACTGAATTCGCTGTTTCAGTCTGTAGGATTAACTTCAGGTAACTGTTTTCCTTTGACTTTGTCAAACCTTGAGAGACCAGACAATGGGTGGTCGATAGTTGCTGGCACATGTACTAACACGAGTCGATGTTAATTAGTCCGCGTCCTGAGAAAAGTAAATAATTGATGCAATATTTCTAACATTCTTGCAGTTCACATATTCCAGAGTATCCCTATAAGCCGAATACTTTTCATAACAACTTTATTGTAAAGCTGAGGGCAAGGATCGTCTGGAAAATATATTTTGCCCACAGTGGATCAGATGCCTATATTTGCAAACAATTTTGGGTTAAGTCAGGTTGATTTCGTTTTCACGTCACAGACTGTGCGTGGGAAGCAACAGTTTGTTCTGTTTGACTTGACGAAGGTGCAATATCTAAACTGCATTTAAAAACTCAGAGCTGATCTGGAACAATGGAGCGGGGAGCTACCTTTTAAAACTCAGCGTGATACAAAAGTTTCCACAGTATAATGTGCACCTCAGCTGTGGTACATTTAATCATGGAGGAAACACAGAGCGGTTATTCAGCCTGACTGGGAAGACAAAATTACAGTGTGGTAAGGTCTGCTACTCTGCATTTTTGTAGCGTAAGTTAGAAGACAAATTGTCTCCCATGACATGCCCTTTGTTTAGCAATTCTCTCCACTCTGCCTACTGATGGCTATATTATCTTATCCTTGGCCGTTGTCAGTTCTGATCTCTTCATATTCCTTTCAATCTGAGATAAAACCCAGCAGAATAATCCTTTTAGTTTGTATCGTTGTGTTTGTATTCATTTTCTACTTTCTTTGAAAACAACATAGCGTTTTCTTGTGATGCCATTGTTATCCCTTCAATAGGGATTTCCCCCCAGGTATTCGTCTTTTCAATGTTTCCCACTTCCTTCGCAACTTCCTGTCTTCTTTGTTAGACCATTTCTTTTCCTTTGACATCTTTTCTTCCGTTTTCTTTTCTGTACTGCCATCTTGAGAGAAAGAACCTTCGAAGCTGATTCAGTAAACAGCCGTTCTGTCCGTCTTTTTCCTTGCTTGTAGTTCTTAACGTGTAGGCTAATGGTTTAAAAACAGACGTTTCCGTACAGAGGAAACACGCGTATATCTGGAGTAAAAGCGGACTTTATTAAATTTTGAGAACTCAAGCATTTACGAGCACTATGGGCTCGTTTGATTTTCCTTTGAGCAAATGTTCTGGCCTGAAACTAGACGGCATGTGTCCATTATCAAGAGTCCTGTAATTTGTAAAAAGTTTTTCTTAATTAATTATATTATAGAGATGATTTACTGACTTGTTAAAGCGCAAGTTTAGACTAATTGGTGTCTTATAAGGGCATTTGTAGCGACAAAGATATATATATATATAGCTGAACTAACGCGCTAGCAGACGCACACGTATACACACACACCCTCTCTCCCTCTCTCTCGGTCGCTCTCGGTCTCAAACACACACACACCCACACACTTAATCTCTTTATCGCATTCCATCCATCTCCCGTTTTAGTTTCTCCCGTCTTTCCATTCTCCAACTGTCTCTAGCTATCATCCCTCCCTGGCTCTCTCTCTCTCTCTTTCTCTCTCTGCGTACAGATTTCTCTCCCCTTCTTTTTCTCGTCAGCTTAGTCAACACGATTGCCGATGTTTAAAGTCCATTACAAAAGCTATTCGGCGATTTCACCCCACCACCAATACACGCTATACTACGATTTCAATAGACGGCAGCGCAAAAAGCAGAAGAGGTGATTTAGAAGAATGCACTAATAACGACAGAGTTAAGTTAACACGACAGTGATCCTCATTTTCCTGTCAAAATTGCTCTCCGACCCTCAAGGGCAAGAATTCAGAATTTGAATAACCACTACCTGAATGCGGATTATAAAGCATAGCTATATCACAAATATGTGAGGATGTCACAACGTGCATGCGAGCTTAAGCACAGCTACATCACAACAGACGTGTGAAGATGCAAGTGGTCAGCTGATTCAAAATCTCATCATGTTCACCGGCCCCGAGATAATGACTTTAAAGATCGCGGCGAGGAGCGAAGTTCTGCAGCCGCATACCACATTCATTATGCAAATCCAGTCTTTGCTATTCTGGAACTAAGCTGTGCAATTCACTTTAGACTGAAGCGGGAGTAGTCTTTGCAATATGAACTACTTTGGGCTTCAAGTAGCCTTGGCATTGACTGAAGACCTAGGCGGAACACCAAAGGCGTGTGATGCGCTGAAACCTGGAGGTGGGGGAGAGAGGGATGGGGGAAGAGCCCTCTATCCACTAGATAAGCCATGGACTCAACGCAGAGCGCACTTTACGACAGCAGACGCTGAGTAGTTTCGGGTAAACGGTCTCTACTCTTCCTTCCCACGTCTTACGACAGCTTGCACGTCTACCATAGGACAAGAACATTCTATATCTGTATCTGTATCTGTATCTGTATCTGTATCTGTATCTGTATCTGTATCTGTATCTGTATCTGTATCTGTATCTATATCTATATCTATATCTATATCTATATCTATA
>SMGT01013566.1:464592-498170 GCA_004794575.1 Lanistes nyassanus
CGTGCGCGCGCGCACGTCGATGCCTGCTCGTTGGTCGGTCTCTGTGTGCTCATGGTTACGCTCTTGAAAATAACTGAATAATACAGGTGTGGAGGAGTACATATTGTTTTGCACACTGCACTGGTACACAGCCTGACAGGTGCTTGAAGCCGAACAGCATTCCGATGTACAGAGCAAAATATCTTATTGTGTAACATCACTAACCCTTCCACAGAGCAAAATAAGTTTTCTGGAAACAAGATGCTAACCTTTCTTCTACCGTCACTCACAAGATATTAAGCATTTATCAATCAAAATAACTGTGCAGCAAGAGGGATTTGATACATAAATGGCTTTCGCATCAAAACTGAAAAAAAGTAATCAAATAAACCAACCCGAGAACACGTGAGCTCGCAGGCAGAAGAAATTTATCTTGTACGAGTTCCAAAATTTAATTCTTTACTGTTTTCTCAATGGATTCATAATGACGATTTTGAACAAGGATATTAACGCAAAGCAGAATCGGCGATATCGTTACTCTAGTGTTTGCGTTTTATATTTTTTAAATAAAACAATGAATAAACACATTTAGATCGATTGCTTTGAAATGACGGTTCTCTGCAAAGCTCACAATTCTTACATTTGAAAACAAAATATTGCTAGAATCCCTAGTCGCCTACCCGTAAAAGCAGCTTTGGAATTATAACGAAAATGTGTGATCGTACGTGTGTACATGCGTGTGTGATGTGTGTGTGTGTGTGTGGGGGGGGGTGCGTAGGTGAAAGGACGAGCAGGAAATCTTCCACGTCTTTTTTTATCAACGTAAGCACAAAGTTTTCGGGTAATCATGGTTATCGAAAACCTTGTGGAATGAAGCGTCATAAAATAAATATATCGCTGCATGCTACATGTTCTTGCAACTGACATACTGACTGCTACATACTGATACTAAAGTGTCGGTATAACTAAGATACGACTTAGTAAGCTGTTTTTGGGATACATAACATACTCCTCTGGGATACGTTACAGTGGCTCTTACAATAATACTTGCACCAAATAATTGACGAATTTTTCTTGACCTTAGTGTACTGTTCGCGCCCCATCACAAATCAGGTTTCTACAGAATCCTGCAAAGTTAGACAAGGACGTGTCTTACTGGTAAGACATTGGTAGGAAACCTGTTTAAAGGGAAATTATTTCATTCCTACTTCGTCTGATATTTTTAAAAACCTGGTATCCCTGGATTAAAGTTCCAGTTCTGTACATTCCTTCCGTTATGTAGGAAGTTTCAAATTTAACTTTGTTTCAAGTTGCATTATCAAACTCATGGCTTAAAATTAGTTGTGAAATATTGCCCAGAATAAAGTTTCTCGAAAGCAACGACATTGTTTGCTTCATTTCCTGTTTACTCTGAAAGATAAATTAGAAGGAGATTGAACAAAGAGATAAAAAGTTCGCTCGGGAGCTGCCAAGTGGCCAAAACATTACCTTGCTCAAGTGGGGATCCATTATTTCTATCACTTTAGCCGGGCGGTATTTAAATAAAAAAAATGGTCATCTTCCTCTGTAGAGCGCTAATTGAAAATGAAAAAACTTGTATGCTCATACACACACTTCGGCACATAAATGAACGACGAGCAGTCCCGCTCCCCCACCACCCAAATTCATTCTTTTCACCTCTGTCTGCTTCTGTATCTCTCCCCCCCCCCCCATCTCTTTCTCGCTCTCTTTCTCTGTGTGTGCGCGCGCGGACGGGTTATGAAGCTGTGGTCGTAAAACTCGGATGGGCAAAGCGAAAGAGCCTAACCCACCATTCAACAATCTATATATTTTCCTACAGCCGTAGTTTGTGGCGGCTGCTGCCCGAAAAAGGAAAGATAACTGTCGGAATCCCGGGATGTTGACAAGACAGCATCTAAAACGATGACGCCCTCTGACGGCTAATTCCACAGGCGAAGAAACTGCCGGTAATTACCGCCTCTCAGGCTGCGAGAAAATCCAGTTACCTCCCTTCTTCTTCGCCGCCATCTCCTGGGACTACTTTCGCACGCAGCACTCATCAAGGGAGGTAATGTGCGGGTGATGCTATTTGCTCTCCCTTGCGCAGCCATGATTCGAACGCCATATTGCGTTACAGCCTTGTGGTTGAGATGGATCGCCTCTCATTGATTTTGGGTAAGTCTCTCCCTCCGACCTTCGTGGTCATTATTCACCACGACTTACCCACCGGCAACATGATTCCTGTCGCCACAGTTACTGACTGGTTACACTTCGCCCAATCACTCACACTTTCTCTAGAGTCAGCCAACGGCGCTTCTTGTGGGGAAAACAATCATCTTGAATAATTAGAAATGAGTAGTCCTGAATATCTTTCATTAGTCCAAACCCTGACACAGATATGAGCAAACGAAAGCTGGAGATAACTTTGGTGAAGTCCAATATCCAGGACGAAGATTACTGGTAGATTTCTCGATCTGATGACCTGATGGCTTTTGGGTTACTGGGAAAATTAAGCTTTGGCAAAGCGATAGTGATGCGGTAGAGGGAATTAAAACGGCTATCGCCTTTCAGAAAGCTTTTATTTCAGAGTCTTATGTGTGTGAGCAATCACTTGCTCGCTAGCTCGCTTTCACTCACTGACTCACTCCCTCACTTAAAAACAACGCCAATAAAAATCACATCAATTGGACCCTTTAATAACAAAGAAACTATAGCCAGTGGTTCTACACCCTAAGACATTCCATCAGCGTGGCTTGAACCCACAGCCAGCTAAGTAGCGGTTGCGTGTTTAGTCACTTAGCGCAAGAGCAGGCAGTGACGCCATACCCTACTATCAACGCAGTTGTACACGGCAAAAGCTTTGTAGATACGCTGACCAGAGACCCCAGAAGTCACTGACCTCACGCGGATAGAGGTGCTTAACGAATTTTGGCGAGAAAACAAGACGGCCTGCTCGCTGGATCCACACGCATGCACGCACTGCTCAGGCAAACTGCATGCGTACCTACGCGCGTGTGCGCATACAGACTTACCATTATATATTCACGTTACACGCACGCACGGATAGGCAGGATTGAAGGTGCTTAGAAACTCATTAAAAAGGGCTGCGAAATAAACTAACGTCAATAAACCAATCCATACACAAACCCATAAGTATATAAGCTATTTTCAATTATTTTTGACTGGAGGATGCTCTACATCCGCGAACAGGAAATTCGCATTAAATAATTACAGTTTTATACTAAGCTCTGGAATAGGGCCTGGGTACCAGTACAATTGTGTGCATAGGTCAGTGCGCGCGTGTGCATGTAGATGTGGGCATTGGGTTTTGTGATAATCTTTTTGTCGGTTACAGAAAAAAATTTCCCCGATGTAGACTTTTTAAACCGCTTGTCGCAGTACATTAGCTATTCTATTTCAGTCGTATCTTTTGATTATTATTATTATTATTATTGGAAACTAACCCTCTGAACCTAGGATGTATACCTCTTTGGTAATCTCAAGATACTCTTTATAAGCGCAGTTTAAACAATCGGCTAAACTTATCTTCTACAATGACCCAGCGTGTCAGCTCAGCTGATATCATGCACTTTAAAGTGTATCCAAAGAAACCGCCGTCAGAACTTAACCACTTCACACCGACTCTTAATCAAATCGGTATAATTCTATCAGCTTCAAGAGACCCATCTTAATAAGCTAAGATACTTTTTCGTTGTTTAAAAATAGACGAAAGAAAAGAAAAACAGAGACAACAAAAGTGGGATGTAAACAGGCATAGCGACCTGGCACCCTGACCACATCTTCCACAGGGTCTAGTGACGTATAGACGATGGAACATGCCGCCTGTTTCAGAAGGAAGTGACCCTTGACTCACCATGCCCACATGACGTGAAAATTTCTCTCTGTTGGCAACGACAGAAGTTCCATGACTTCCCCTTTGCGTAATGTTCCAACTATACAAAGTTCGAGACTCGCGTTACCAGTTTACGAGAAACAAGACACTCAAGGAAACAATTTGAATGTTTTATGGAAAAAAAACCATTTGCTAACAATATCACACACGTAAACATCACGAAATACCAGCACAAATGAAAACAATGCAGACACGCAGAATAGTGTCAGAATCCGACATGATTGTTACAATGCATTAGAATGCGTAATCTTTACAGCCAGTTTTTTTTTACCTCTTTCGCGTGGCTCGTAGAAATATGTCTCCGCAATGGCCCAGTATTAAAAAAAATATCGCTCAATCTTTGATTTTTTCTCTTCAATCAATCTAATTTAATCATTGCCAAACTCCGCTCGAGCTGCTACCACATGCGGCTCGAAGCTATTACTTTCTGTTGTGCACGTTTTCTGCAAAGCACATACGTATTTTCTATGCAGCTCTTAGTGCTGTGATCTTTTTAGCTGAAACAATACGGTATTGGAGTTTTGGACGAGCAGTATGCAACAACCTCTACCCAAAATATTGTTATTTACAGCAGTCAGGTGTAATGCTAGAAAAATCCAATTTTAACCGACAACTGTAGTTATTCAAAGGGTCTTCTCGGATCAATAGCTCGTAGGCTGTATTTGTTTAAAAGATGACAGGATTATAGGAAGCAGTCACTGGTCAACGTATCTTTGAAAAAAAAACCTGAAGGGTCTGTTAAATATACATGCAGTTAATAAGTTTCGTTAAATATGGTCCACTGTGACGTCACGAGTTGGCCACATATAGACAGTGATGAAAAGTACTCTCGGGACATTCCGGGGAGGGGACTGGCTTGCGGTCTAATACCCTCGCCACAAAGTTATGTGTAAACAGCAGTCGTACAAAAACATCGCCACTTATCATGGTAAAGAGAGTTATCGTTCCTAACACTGCAGTGGCCCAAGACATCGCTTACAGCAATCCAATAATCATTTGAGCAGACATCACATACGAACAGCGCGCAAAAAGATAAAATCTGATAACACAGTAGCCTTTCATACGCACTGTTCTTTTTTTTAAATGTGTCAGAGTGCCGAGGTGGGGGAGGGAACAATGCAGACTAAAAATAATAAATGTAAAAAACAAGGCTGGATTGTGATATTTCAAGGGGTCACTAAATATTAACGACACCTACAAAATGATGTTTGATTGTGGATCAGATTTGTTGAAATCTAATTAATTGTTTCGTCTTATGGAAAAGTGGATTAATAGATAATATTAGCATGTTACTGTTGAACAAAATAGTTATAGACACAGTACAATGATAACTGAAGCTGCTGATTGTACTACGAACCATACACTACCTCTGTAAATTTGCAACAACAACAACAACAAAAATAAATAAATAAAAAGCAGAGAAATTTCACTTTGTTTCCAAATTATAAACTGCACAACCATTTAAACCAATATAATGCAGCGATCCTCAAAAGGGTGATGATTCATGAACTTCATATAATAAACATGTACAAGCTGAACACATATAATCTGAACATCATCACTTATTTTACTCAGAACGAAACCTGTAAACAACAAGTCCATTTGTACTTGGTTGATATAGAGACATCGAAATAACAAGAGTTAACAAACGGTTGGAAACATCCTGAGATGCGGACAAAATAGTTCATCAGGACTTCCTTGGGTGGATCCAATTCGATTCAGCATTCACGTCAAGCAAGAACAACCGTTTACAAACATCACATTCCATGCATAGGTCTGCTTTTGTTTCCAGTTTGCAAACTTAGGAACAAAACTCAGCTCGGTGTGATAGCAGGTCATTTTCTAGGAGTTGTAGATTACAGTAAGTATAAAATCTTAACATTCAATGAAAGTTGACGTGCCATAGTAATGTCAACCCATAATGATACACAATGGCAGAGGCAACATCGTTAAATATAGCAAATAAGCAGCGGAAAATAATACCTTGCTTCCTTGGCGATACTTTTTTTTTATTATTACATTCAGAAGTGTCGTGGCGTATAACCTGATGTGCTCCAACCTACTGTCAAAAAGATCCCGTCCATGTTTTATTTAAATGGAGCAACTTGCACATCCAATAACAAGAAAGATCTACGTCATCACAGAAACGAGGGTTTCCTTTCAATGAAGGAACAAACATAATTTTTTCCTCTAGTCTCAGCTTCTGGTTTCTTCCGTAATCCGCAGACTGTCATCAGCGTAGCTGCCCTGTTACGTCTTCTGGTATGCGTGTTTAATTCGCTGACACCACGTGATTCTTCGCGGGCACCACATGACTCTTTGAACTCTTTGCCCTTTTCTTCTGCCAAACCCCATCCCCTTTCCCATTTTCTTCCGACTGCATTATTTATTCGCTTTGCTGGCTCCATTGAGATTACTGCTCTAGCAGTTACATGGCACTAAAAGACAGATGCAGACACTACGCTTAGTTCGTCGCTTCTTCCTTTCCACAGCAACAGGAAAGTGCCTATATGGCTATTAAATCTCAGCACTTTAAGAACTTTTTTCTCCTTCCTTCCTCCCTTCAATCCTTTCCTCCTCCCTTTCTTCCGTCCGTCCTGTTTCCTTTCAAACTCCTATCTATACTATGCAGTCTGTTGTTGTGACAAATGGTTCGATCTTTTACGACAATAACGGTTAACGCCATCAACATGGGAGAACAGTTTACCAGTCTCTGCTGAGCAAACACACAGTGTATGATTTATGAACTCATAATTTTGTATGCCTTGACTTGAGGTTCACCTTTGAAGCGTTTTGCCGAAAACGAGCTAAGAGACACACAGTGACATTAGGAAGCAAAAAAAGTACTGCATTGTTACTGTTCACTAAGATTGTGCCCGTGCAGGGCAGATGGGTTACATCTGCAAAGATGAAATAACAGAATGGACGCTCCATGTACAGATTTGGTTTCAACGGCCTGCTAATGCACAGGTGATCAAAAATCTGCCCACTAAGAGGTAGAGAGAGATTTCAGAAAGCCTTTCTCACTCCTTAAGAACTATTTGTTGTCATTGCTACTTCTTGCTGAAAGAAAGCTAGAAATCAGTACTGAGATGAAAGCACTTACCGCTTTCGCAAATCAGAAAAAAATATCCATTAATGAAGTTAAGAAAAGCATCTTCAATAGCAACTGTTTCGAAATGCGTAAATTTATTGCTTTATAAATTAAAGTTTGTGTAGAATGAATGAGATGTTCGTATATAATCCATCTACAGTCACTGAAGACGAGGGTGGGTATTGTTTTTGAAAGCACACAATTCACGACAACAGACACTGCACAACAACAAGTACTTTTGCGCAAAGAGGAAACGCCGTGTATCTGGCTTAAATGTCAAAAATCTGCATTTACATCACATACCCGCATTTTCCCTCTTTGCGTAAAAAAACCCATTTCGCGCAGTGAAATACTTGTGGGAAGTTAACACCCGAGTTCACTTTTACAAATGAAATTATCATGTACAAATACACGAAGCAAACCACCAGCCCAGCGTCCACGCGATACAAGAATACAGTGCTAGACCTGACAAAGACCGTCTAAACTCAGACAAATACTTAGGTTTGCATCCAAGATAGCTACAAACATCGTGTGGACGCAAGTCTGTTTTAAACTAAGCAGAAAGACAGCTTAACGGGCAAGCCTAGCAAATGCGCGACTCTGTTGTAACACCGAAGTTAGAAGCTCGTACAGATCCACTATATCGTCGATACTAAGAAGAGTTCATTTACTTAAGCTTAGATCACACCATAAGCTTTATTTCCCAGTACGAATAACAACCATTAGTATATCATATATAGATATAACACTGCACGAGGCGGGACATAAATTCGTCTCCACAGTGCACTGCAATAAAAAAAACCCACACACACCAGTATTCATGTACAAAAGCAACAAGTTTTTCTGTAATAAACAACACAGTTTGTCATTTAGCTCTACACATGTAAGCGTGCTGTGGTGTTAATGCTTCTTGAAAACAGCGTTTTACGTTGTCATGGAAACGTTTGGGTAATCAGCACGCAGATCGGCAAGATCTTGGGAATACGACAAAGTCGGAGGTGCGCCCCTGGTGGCTTGTTCAAATAATAAAAAAGACCCAGCAGTTGACTCACCTATCGTCTAACGTCACTATATTCATTAGCTATCCATCTGTCGCCTGGGACGTTCGTGATTGCCTTCTTTCGCTGTCCAGCGGCGCGCAGTTTTAAGCACCGCAGGACACCAGCAGTTCCCGGCGCCACACAAGGTCACTGTCTCTTGGCGATTTCTTTGAAAGGAGCCCATTAGTAGGGTAACACTACCTCTCCTGTGTTAAAGCATTTCAGATTTCAGTTGCAAAATTACAGACCTTCCGTTTTTTCCCCGTTTCTCTTGAAATATCTTCTCGCAAATTATATTCCTGAACACAAAATTGCCCAGGTATGCAGATGTCTTAGATCCGAAGAATCAGAATGTTAGACTTGCTTGTCCTGTGTACTGCTTATATCATTTGACTGACAAATTAACAGTCAGTCGTAAAGTGGGAAACAAAATTTGAGCATTTTACATGCATGTTAGTCTCGATCTTTGCCCACTTTTAGTGGGTAGGAATGAAAGTCAGAATTTAAGTATAGCAGTCCTAAGCCAGTTGAGAACGATCCAGTTTGTGAACTATATTGCAGAGAAAAAAATGCTTTTCCTGTCATTGAAAGTACAAGTCGAAGAATAGCTACAAGCATACGGTTGATGTTATGTTCTGTGCCAGTCAAACCTCAAGATCCTAAGAAACGTTCTTTTGAACTGAGTGTTGGCAAAGGCATAGCAGAAAGGGTTGATGGGACTGTTCAGGTAGCACAGCCAGTAGGTGAAGTTGTAAAAGGTCAGGTTGATGCAGGAGATGTCGTTACAGATCCCGATCACGAAGATCATGATGTGATAGGGTGTCCAGCACAACACGAAGGCCCCCAGGATGATCGTGATAGTCCTCAGCGCTTTCCGTGCTCGGTTCTCCGACTTGGACTTCCGCTCGCGCCTGTTGCGTCTGCGGCTGTTGCGCGAGCGAACGCTCTTCACGAACGAGTGGATGCGGCCGTCGCCCTTGCGAGGTCGACGGGAAGCCGACAGCCGCTGGGAGTCGGTCTGGCTGTGGCCCTCCTCGGGATGGTGCTGGTCGGAAGGACACGGGTGGTCGCTGCTTCCGTCCAGTGTCGCTTCCTCCGCGTGCTTGGAGTTGAAAGGGATGTCCTCACCGTTGACCTTGGCGGTCAGGGTCGTAGTCATGGTAGCCTCCGTCATGCCGTAGTCGGTGAAATCGTCGTCTATGACGATGTCGAAGACGTCGGACGCCAAGGGAGGGGGAGGGAGGGAGTTTCGCCGTTTCCACAGTGGTGAGTCCCTCTCCTTGTCGCCGGCGTCATCGGCGGACCCTACAGTGACGGGGGGAATAGGGACAGGTGTGTGGGCCGCCTCGCTAGGAGGCTTGATGGCATGGAAACTTTTTTCGTCGATGTACGGACAACCGGGCGTAGGCTCTGGATCCAGAAGAGGGATGGTCGATCGCTCGAGGCGGTCAGAAGCAGAGGAGGAATACAGGCTGTCAACCTCCTGATGCCCGGCTCCCTCGTGATCGCTGAACGTGTCGCGCTGGGGCTCCAGGCGGCTGTAGTTCGGACCCCCATGGCTTGGTCTCAGACACTGACCAGAGGGCGGCATGGGGTTGCCCACCATTTCGTTCGAGTGGACGTCCTGAGCTCGCAGCGGGCCTTTGCACGCAGCGTTTGGGTGCAGCGAGTCCGTGTGCGACAGCATGGCTGTGTTGACGATGCCTGCAATCCCGGACTTGGGGTCCAGGCGTTTCTGAGAGACCCGATGGTGGTGTACGGGCTGCGTCTTGCCGCCCTTGGGGGACTTGTTGCTGCTGGACTTTTCGCCACCCGTTGCAGCCCCGCTGCTGGAGTTCTCTTCGTCCGAAGCAAAGGCAGGGCTGGAAGACCTGTCCTCTTCCTTGTTGTCCGCCACATCGCTGGCGACGCTGCCGCCTCCCAGACTGTCGTGGCGACCCAGGCCGACCGCGCCCAGAATCCCTTTCCCCCCAAACGCCGAGGCGTTGGCGACCTTTTCGAAGCCCGACACGTTGTTCTGCCCGACCGGCACGGGCCCAGCGGCCACGCTAGCGTCGCCGGTTTTCAGGCTTCTCTTCAACCGCTGCTTCTTGGAGTTCCTTCCGGGCTGCGTGGTGGAGTCGCTGCTGTTGGACGCCGTGTTGCGAGCGTTGCTGTGGTCGGCGGCCAGCTCCATCGTGGTTTGCAGCTTCTTCTGTTTGGCGTCGGACTTTCTCTGCAGGTTGAGCGCCACCTTGTAGATGCCAGCGTACAGCCCGCACATGACCACCAGCGTAATCCAGTAGTACCCGATGGTCAGCAGAAAGATGAACAACGGGTCGGACATGAACTGCACCTCGCAGGTGTCCGGTTCCACCGTCCGCTTGCCCACGAAGTACTGCCACCCGATGATGGACGTGAAGAAGACAGCAGTAGGCAGGACCCACGTGATCGCGATCATCACCAGAACTTTGCGCTCCGTGCGCCAGTTGCGGTACTTGGCTGGAATCTTCACCGACAGGAATCTGTCCATAGTAATGAAGAACACGGTGTACTGGGACGTCAGACAAACCGTCCAGTCCAAAGACAGCCACAGGTCGCACAACCATGGACCCAGCGGCCAGTAATTGAGGAGGAGATACTGAGTAAATAAGGGCATGGAGAACGTTCCGATCAGCAGGTCCGACACGGCCAGGGAGGCAATGAAGTAGTTTGTTGGCTGGCGGATGCTCCGCTCCAGGCCAAAGGCCAGAAGCACCGTCAGGTTGCCCAGGATGGTCACTATGGAGACAATGCCGGCTAGAATTCCCAAAAAGATCGTTAAGCCGAGAGAATGCGCCGGAGGTATCTCGCCTGACACGGCTGTGCTGTCCACACTTTGGGCTGTAGTCACAGCGAGGTTGCACATGGAGTTGTTCAAGGTCTCGTTCCACGCGCACTGTTTTGTGAAGGTTTGGGACAAGACGGAGGTGACGTCGGAGATATAGGAAGAAGAGTTGGCCAGCCTCCCGTCCGTTGCGTTGTGAGCCAGGGACGACATGTTCCCCAGAGGAAACGACGAAGAGATGTTGAAAAGCGTGGTATCCATAGTACCGCCTTCAGCTCCTGTCTCCTTACGTCAGCTCATTCTGCAGACAGACGGAGAAGAAATATTTTCACTCACGGAGGAATTGAGGCTGTTGGTTTCGATGAAAGGGAACTAGTTTCCATGAGACATATTTCTTACTGTTACCCCCACATCTCTCTACCTCCCACTGCTCTTCTTGCACTCATCGCTACTTCCTTTTCTTGTATCTCCTTCTTAATCCAGGCATCTCTCTCTCTCTCTCGCCTTCTCTTTCTCTCTTTCTCCTACCCCGCGCACAGGCTCACAGACAAAAAAGCCAGTTAAACATAGGAAATAAAAGGCGTAATTGAGTCTGTGTTTGTCGCAACTAGAGGGAAATTACTGAAACTAAATACTAAGATATACTCGGACGCAAAGGCGGGACAGGGACACCTGTCCACTTTGTCCATCTTGTCCACTACTGAGCTTGGCCAAGTTTTCTTGTTGTTCCCACATGCTACGCTTCAAGCAGAATTCATCTATCGTTCATTGTTTTTGAGTTTGTGTTTTCGACAGTGAAAGAGAAAGATGAAACGACGTAAAATGACAACGATAGTGTAGACACAGTGAAACGGCTGTAAGGGACATGGACAAAAAAGAGCGAGAAAACACGGGAAAACGACTATATGATGAAAATATGATGCCGATTAGTAGCAAACGTAAACATTTCTCTGACTTACTTTGTTTCTTCTTTCTTCTTTTCTTTAGTTCTTCTTTATGCTTTACAAAATCTTGTTATCTTTTTATTTTTCTACTTCAGTAATAGCTGAAGAGAGAAGAAGAAAGAGGAGGACAATAGAGGAAGAATGGTGTGACGAAGGAGGGGCGAGAGGAGCGGTTAATGTTAGCACATAACCTTTACTGCGGTGTATAGTAGACAAAGGGTAACAGGAAAATAACAGGAAAATCCCACTGTACTTTACATTCGATTTTAACTGTCCATTGTGCAGATGACGGAGTTGATGTCTTTTCGTTCAAATTGCCTTTTCTGTAAATAGGCTTTTGGGAAAGATTTTTAACTTTGCTTTATCTGTCAATTCCAGAGGTGCCTTTTTTTTAAACCAACAGAATCACTTATAGGATCGAAACAGTGACATTCGGATCAGAAAACTGTGCGCGCGACAGGAAATTTCTTGAACAAAAAGCTGCAATTGTGTAGTAAGACTTGCCTATGGCATACCAGCCGGAAAATTACTAGGGTCTTGTGAAGAAAATGTCCATGCTGCTGACAAGGTCGAGCTGACCTCCATAACAAAAGTTAGTTTTTACCATCCTTTCTTAATTCCTTTTCTCTCTCTCTCTCTCTCTCTCTCTCTCTCTACTCAGATTCCGTGTACGTGTCTCCCAATTTAAGATTAAAAAAAGGACGGTAATCTGTGGAAGAGGGAGAGGATGTAGCGTGTGATGCACGTGGACTTGAGTCGGAGACTGAGTGTCACTTTATTTTGGAGTGCAACAACACTATTTTAACAACCCAACATGGAGTCAACTATTCCTAATTTTACAATCTGATAATACTAGAGAAATGGTCAATCTAGCTAGATTTATCCACTTTGCACTGGACAGAAGGCAGAGCTCATCGTGAAGACGAAAACTTTTTCATCCAGTTGATCGCGAATGGCCAGCCGACAACCAGCATATATACAGGTTATTACTGTTTCCAAGGCATTGGTGTACGAAACACGTAACTTGTTCTGTCAATCTACTGGCCACATCTAAATATTGCTTTGAATGTGAAGTTGAATGGATGCGTATGCAACGCAGTTATGTAAATTTCTTATAGTTATCCCCCCCTTGTTAAAGGACAGTGGTCTTATGACAAAGAAATCAAATCTCTCACCCCATCATTCTTTTTTAAATATTCTTTTAAAAGGAAAATGCGATGATAATAATGCGATCATTCCCTTTTTATATTCTTTTAAAAGGAAAATGCGATAATAAGCATCGGGAAAAAATGAAATAAACTTTGTTTTAAATCCGAAAAAGCTTGAATTCGCACCAAGTTAATTTAAACGTCAGAACCTAAATAAGTCTACGAAATGCCGACAAAATCAAATCTTTCCGAAAGAACGCCTAAGTGCACATCAAAGCTGAGCACCGACATGTTTTAAGAAAATAGCTAAATGCACATTTACAGTTATTCGAGTTTTATTTTGGTTTCCATTGTAGCTGTGATGACCTGAAGCATCTTGACAGAAGAAAGTCAGACAACGTCGTGATCTGCTTCTCTGAAGGCAGGGAAATAAAAAGTTTTCTCATCTTTTTGCCTCGAAGCTCTTGTCAGCTCAACGGCAGCTGTAAAATACTTAATAGATGAAAGAAAGTCACAGGGAGGGATTTGTTGGCGCTATTTTCCCCCCGCGGCACTCTGAGCGCTGTTTTATGAGCATTTTGTCTTCCATCCCAACAGCTACGCCCACGAGTAAAGCCCTGTACTGCAGTAATGACACCAAACTCCTTTTAACTGTTTCTTTTTTAGCGTAGAAAAACACGCGGTACTGCACAGTACAGATTGACATAAATACTCGACTCGGTACATACTTATCAGAATAACAAATATTTGCAGGAGCACAAGTCCAATCTTTTAAAGTCTCCACTTGGCACTCCACAAGTCTGGGCTAGACTGATTAATCTAGCATCATTCTTCGCACACGTCTGCTAGCAACAATACCATTCCTCTGAACCTGTCAGCCCGCTATCTTGCACCGTGTTGAATGTTTGTATGAATATTTTTCAACACGATTCTCGGACAGCAGAAGTAAAAATGCAAGAGAGCACCTCACTTCTGTAATGATCTACTTCCACGAAAAAACTTAAATCACTCTCTCTCTCTCTCACACACACACACACTTGAGCCACCACAAAATACTTATCCCCTTCAAATAAAACATACACAATATCCATTCAAAACACAGTTTAAAACAATCTTCTGCTTGCACATAATTTTAGCTCATAACGCCTTTTCAGCAAAATGAATATTTAGCTGTGGGGATTAGCACGAAGAGGGTCATGGCGATTACAAATTTTAAGGTCGCAATGAAAGCCTAAAACAATATCAGCCGTGAGATTACAGCTTTGCTGCGGAAGATGACCCTTTTGTCCTAGACAAACACGACCGCAAAGGTCTCGACTCGTAACAACCCCGGTGGTTGGAACGCGCGACAGTTTGATCAGACATTTATTCATCGCCTGGTCGGACACGCCAATTTCGCCAGGGGTACAGCCGGCTGTCTCGTTCTGAGGCAGAGGGAGGCAACAAACTTGGCAGAGCAGAGATCGGGAGGCAATCCGCCGCCTGTTTGAACTGGAGTTTGGGATTAATACTTTCACAAGTGCAATCAACTGCACCGGTGTGTATTTTTGAGTATGCGCACACCGGAGGTCTTTGGATCATCCGTTACAAGCTGGCGTACTTCTTACCAACATCGAGCAATCCATTTCTGTATCTTGCGCGTGGCGCACCGGCAGAGACTGGAGGTACCGCTTTGCTGGGAACAGCTTAACAACAGACGGTTGGATCAGTTTGTACCACTTTCTGCCTTTCATTTAGTCGAACTGTGTGAGGGAACCTTAAGGGGGTAACGGCTTAACGGCATGAAAGCAGCAATTAACGACAAAAACAACCACAACGACGACGACAACAACAAACAACAACAAACAACAAACTGTATAGATATTCTTTAAGACTCATACTTTCACTAAAACATCAGAGAAGGGAGACTTCTTGGAGAAAAAAGTTTTCAACAAAATTGAACGAAGAATTAAATATTTGCGGTTGAGTTCATCTCTTTCCGCTACTTTCACACGACTAGTTCGAAACATCGCTTAAGCTCAGGAACTCGAACAACCCCAGCCAAAAACCGGAGTTAAGGTCCGATGAACTCGGAAAAATCCGTTGGGGATGGGGGGTGACCAGCTGGGGCGAGGTGTGCACCACTCTTGGACACGCACTTTTTAACGACTGTCTATAACGTCCCAATGATAATGCACGGCGATTTTATCAGGATTTTAACTGATCAAAATAACTAGCCCTTATTACGTCTGGATGGTAAGAACAGTAAATCAGCGTGTGACTCGAGTGAGTCAAGCCATTTCTCGCGTAAGCACTCTTTAAATCTTGATTTAAACATGGACAAAAACTGTTTGGTTACGTACTATTTGCATTGCCTATATGTATCCAAAGTCGGGTTCTAACAAGCGTAATTTTTTAAATGGTATTTATCAGTATGGAAATGATCCCACTGTGACGAAGAATGCGTGAAAAGTCTGTGTCAGTTCCTATGCATGACCCAAATTTTTTTCCCTACGCAAACGTTCTGCTCCGAGCTTCTATTATTGATATACATCTGAAGGTATGGTCCAGCTGGTATGACTTAAACTTCAAAGGGCAGTATGGTTCAAAGTTGCTATGTACATAGCAAGAATTTTGCAAGAACTCAGAAACAGCTTTTAGAAATACCGGGGTATTGATCCTTCTGTTCACGATATATTCTGTTGTCACTCCAAGACTGCTACAATTTTATGTAAACTTAAATATAGGCCAAAAGAACTGCAAAAACTGAAAGAAAGTGTTATCATTATAAGCACATACACAAGAATAAATAAATAATTCATTTATTTATTCAATCATATTCATTCATTCATTTTCTGACGGATTGGGAGAGAAAGAAGAAGAGTAGGTTGGTGACCTGGTATCTCTTGCTTTAGCCAAGCCATGGAACAAAAATCCGAGGCCAAATACCAAGACTTTGTGTTTTCCCAAGACAGCGGTCCAGCGAGTTGTGTAACTTCTAAACCTTTGCAATTCAAGCCCACTGAGGCATAAACTGGTTAACAGCTGCACGTCTGCCAACCTTTAGAGATGCGTGCGTGCGCAGGCGCGCGTGCACGCTTATTTGAATTGGTGGGTGATGGATAGAGAGAAGGAGATGGTGGTGGGGGTAGGGCAGAGGGGTAGGGAAGGAGAGAGATGACGCCATGTTTGACTAATTTACGGCCGCCTATGTAATGGATGCTATCTCACTTGCCATTTCCCAGTCTGCGGCGGCACTGGCGGGCTGGGGCCAAGGGAGATTGGTCTCTTCATCTTTATCATTTTATCCAGTAAGTAAATCCATGCAGGCTAAGAAGCAGGAATTGAAAAGGGCTGAGGCTTTGAGCAGCAGTGTGCACATGCGCGTTGGTTTTTCATACGGCATATGTAAATGTTGTTTGACCTGATACCCATAAGACGGCTTTGTCACTGTCACTGTTTGTCTGTACGCCCGCATGCCTGCATGTCCGATTGTTTATCTGTCTGCGTGTGTGTCTGCCTGGTAACGTCTGCCACAGAGGCGAGAAGCTAGAATGGTTTTCCGATGATCAGCGAAGTGCGTTCCTTTTGACTGTATGGTGGCGTTTTAGCGAGAACGTTCCCCGCAGCGAGACAAACAGGAATCTTCGGACGGTGGGGGGTGAAGATTGCGAGCCTCCCAAACTGTCCTAACACTTGCCACGGACGACAGGCGTGTGTGTTATGGGGCGGCACTGAAGTTAATGGAGCTGAAATTGAAAGCGTTGGATTGACCAAAGTTCGTTATTACTCAGGAGATAGCTCTCATGCTTACTGGGAAAAAAATCGATTGGGGGAATCGAAATTCTAAAGTCCCGCGAAGCCACTACGAAGAGCCGAAGAACACAACACACGCAGGTTGAAGGGAATATTGCAAGCCCTGTGAAAGATATTTGGGGGTAAGAGGCAAGTTAATGCCAATGATATTTAACATATAAATATTTAGTGGTGAACACATTTTGTGACTATGAATATCAATGCAGCTGACATTTAAAACAATAGATGACCTTGATAAAAGACTGACAACGTAGCGGATGTTTTTGCAAGTTAAATTTAGATACTGGGATCCTTTTCCATTAAAGAAAACAGTTGAATTTTAACATCATGTTGGTAATTTCTGCGGGAATATATGATGACAAAACTAAAATAAAACTCAACAATTGCTGGATTACAAGAAGCCAATTCAAAAGATGTTTTTATCGATCGTATGTCTTCATGGCTGCGGCAATAAAGACAAGACCTGCAAGATACCATTAAATAAATACAGCCTTTTATATAAATTGTCTAAATATTGGAGAATTTAAAACATTGTTTGGTATCAACAATTGTCACCATAACAGTCTGCTTCTGGAAGACATGTTATTCTTAATATCATCACCATACTAAATCAGTGATCCCGTTTGACCGTATCTGGTATATCTCTGCCACAAGGTAACTTCTGGATGGCGTAAAAGTCAATCCTTCAGACTGCGAACTTTGTTTCTGGTAAACCAATGCATCAAAATAACGAGTGGCTGGTCTAAACGCACTGCAAATTGTGAACTTTGGCCATATCTGGTACGCCACTGCAGAAAAGTAACGTTCGCTTGGTCTAAAAGCACTGGAAATTGGGATTTTTTTTGGTCCATGTCTGTATGCCACTGCGGCAGAGTAGCGTTCAGCAGCCCTAAAAGCACTGCAAATTGTGAACCTGGGCACGGTATTTGTCAGACAGACCGGCTCTTAAGTAGCCTTAGGGAAGGGAGTGTCGAAAACCCGAAGTCTTGTTTGTGAGAGGTATTTCTACAAGGGATGCTGGTGCACGGTCATAATCTTTCGTCTAGGGGAAAAGCGCCATTTATTAGATTGACGTTTGACGACCAGTGTTATCTGCATGGTTCGGCGAGTTCTGCCCACTTCAGACGTGTCAAAAAGTCCAGATGCCAACTTCAGTTGTTCTCGAGGTAAGTGCAAGATAGAGGGCGTTCAGGGGATGGAGTGAGCCAATAATGAGCGAACGCACTCGAATAAGTGCGTGTGAATAATGCACATTAGAAGTACTGACAGCTATGCACGCCATGCGTAAATCCACGCAAGTATCCTAGATTAACCTGCACCCAGGAAAGTCATAAAAGAAGCCTAGGGGGTAGGGGGATGGGGGTGGGTGGGGAATAGCGTGAACGACAAATAATGAAAGAAAGTCAGTTGATCAGCCAGGCGGATCCGAAAAGACGAAAGAACGGACAAAGAAGACATGGAGAAAGGAGGAGGAGGAGAGTATGAAACTAGAGGAAGGTAGATTGGGGGAAGTAAAGACTTTTGGTTTTATGAGGACTCCTTTTAGCATCACATGTTTACAGCGTATCTTTGTGATGACGTATATCTTTGTGATGACGTATTTTGTAGACCTTTTTGGAATGTGAATGAAGATTTTTTTTTCATTCACATGATCATGTGTTTGGACGAGTTTAAATAGTTTTCTCGAGATCCAACCCCAAACTACTTGTTGGTCTTCGCGCAGTCCAGAAGCACTTAAACACTGCCCAAGAACTGAACCGAAGGCACTGGGAATCGACGCTGAGACATCAGCACTTGACTGAGTCCAGCTTTTAAAAAAAAAGCCATCGATCTTCTAAACGAGCTGATTGTAGAAGCTCTACTGCGGTCTGATATTCCTTAATTGCCTTGTGAATTCCGCAGCGTTCGTCTGGTGCTTTGCAAACTCCGATGCGAATTGAGTGCTATGGAATGGCCATCCACACGGCCCATGAATACTTCGAGCGAACAGAAAGCAAACGCGCTAAATTTGGTCAGCTGTACACGCTGCCCTGCGGGAGATGTGCTTCTGTGAACCGTTCTGCTGCTTGATCTGGTTGTGTCATGGCTGCTCCATGCAGAGTGCCTTGGGTTTGGGAAAAAAACATTCGAGAGAGCATCAGCCGCCGGGAAGCTGCTCGTCGCATACCAGTCTGACGGCTGAAGTAAATAATTCCCTTTACCTTTAAGTGCCTGGGTTTCCAAAATCAGGCCATCGACGCTCAGACGATATTGAGGAGACTTTTCAGCTACGACTTCCATTGACTCTAATGTCGCTCCTGTCCAGCTATATGTGCGTGAGCAACAGTTCAAAGTCGCTAATTTAGCATTTGCTGGAATTAAAATAATTCAAACCGGCTTGTTTGCCACGTTTTTAAGTAAAATACGCATCAATTAGATAATAGCATTATATAGCAACATTTAATAATCGATAATATAACATTTACAGGAATTAAAATAACGTAAACCGGCTTGTTTACCACGTTTTTAAGAAACATAGGCATCAATTACTTAATAGTATTACATAGCAACATTTCATAGTCGATAATACAACATTTACAGGAAATTAAAAAAAGGAAGCCGGCTTGTTTAGTACGTTTTTAAGAAACATAGGCATCAATTAGTTAATAATCGATAATATAACATTTACAGGAATTAAAATAACGAAAACCGGGTTGCTTACCACATTTAACACACCCATCAACTAAATAGGATTACAACTGTATGCATCAACATTTCATAATCGATAATGTAACATCCTCAGAAATTAAAATAACGTAAACCGACTTGTTTACCAAGTTTTTGAAGCATGCACATAAATTAGTTAACAACATTATATATATATATATAAATATTAAGCGGTTCTTCATGAAAAAAAATTGGCAAAGGGATCTCACTTTCCGGGAAGCACCAAAGAAAAGTTTTCAAACTTGTACAGATAACGGAAAACTGGGGGTTTACAAATTCCGTTTACGTCAGTTCCAAACGGAATATCTGTTTACTTAATGGAAATAATTCACATGAAGTATTTATAGCGAGGCGCGTTTGAAATGAGATGATTTTTTTAGATGCAGCTTATGCATTGAATCCTTTTACAACTTCATTTGCGTAAAGTGAAGGGTCGGCCCATGAGTCTCGCTTGAAATGACTTTTTCCCATTCAAAAGAAGGATTACAGCGTGAGCTGTGCCCGCCTCGTTTGCAGAGCAAACAAGGGCAAGTCACTCGGCTCTAGGAAGGCTATTGCTATTTCTGAAAGTCCAGTCCACAGCCTGTTCCCCCGATGTGCTCAGAAGTTAGGGCACGTGTTAAAATCGTCATTTCCCACCAGGATCAAAGATTTTGCTACAAAACGGTTCTCGCAGAACGCTTGCAATTATCTGAAACGCTGGAAATAGAACTGGCAACACGCGGACTAGCTGTGGAGGGCTCTCGGGGAATGGGTAGGAAGTGGAAAGGAAAATAAGGCTACAAGACGAAATAAGCTTTAAAAAAAAAATTGGAGATGGACGTCATCGCGATTTTGTCTGTGCTGTCAGCTGCTCTTAGTGACTCTGTTATGTCTTCAGACTAACGTAACCAGGAACTGTACAAATTTGTCAAAAGGCAAAAAAAATCATTAGCAGTTTAGCAAGTGGACGTGCTAGCGTGTTTTCACCCCCTACTTTAGCCATGGGAGACACTCTTGAAACGTGCCTTACAGTCTCCAAACTCTAAAGGGAATATTCTCCTGTGCACAAAGATGCAGACAATGTGCAATCGATGTCCGGATCAAAGAAATATTCTTTTTACCAGAGCTGACAACAGTGGGTTAGTGCTTATATATCGACATATGCAATGCACATGTATGTGTCCTGCCCAGCGGGAAGGCAGTGGCAGAAAATGGCCGGTCTTGAAAATGAATTTTGTTACAATAATCGAAGTCCCCAACCCTCTTTGTTAAATGAAAGTGCATTTTGGCAAAATGACTTCACTGCAAGTTCTTTCTAATGAAAATGTAGAGGGCGTGTTTCAGAGTTTGCATGTTCATTCGAAAGCGCTCATTGCACGCAGGTACAAGCTGTAGTGTAACGCACAAAGCGGGGAGATTGACGACGACGATGGACGACGACGATGATGACGATGATGACGACGACGATAACGATGACAATGCCGATGATGTATATTTATAGAGCGCATCACCGCGTTCAGCGAACACTCTCCGTGCACTTGACCTACTGGCATGTATGTACAGACATACGCTGTACAAAACTATACAAGATGACTAGGAAACTGTCAGCAACAAATCCTAATTTAATGTAAAAAAACGGAAAGCAAGAAAGAAGAAAGCTGGTGCGTGTTCCGTAGAAACATAAGCTCTACGAAATCTATGCTTTCAGGCAAAGAAGCGCTTAGTGATGCCGTTTACAGAGATTTTATAGGGCATCTGTCATATTTGACACAATATAATACTTGTTTAATCTTATGTGCTCTGAGGTATTAACAAAATATTTTTGTAAATTATTTATAGCACTTATCGGAAAGAAGGGCAAAATATGAGTTCTCGTTGACTAGTGACAACGTATTAACAGGCTCCTCTTCCTAAATAATTCAGCAGATAAGAAAGAGCAAAAAAGATCGAGAACTGCTTGAGAATGTTGTATTTTCTGGGGGTAGGGTTGCGTTGGGATTATAAGGATTCATTTTCGTTATATGCAGCAGAGTGGGAAGATTTTGAATTGTATGTAAATGTGCAGACGTTAACGGTAAAAAAAAAAAAAGGCTAAAGCTTGGACGTGAACCGGTAGGTGGCACAAGTGTTGTTTTTAGAGTTGCTTGCAGACACACAATCACTTTGCCTGACATCCTCTAACAATCCAAAAAGACAGGTGAAGATTAAGTATTATCGTCACGAAAGATAGCCTGGCTGTTCACAAGACTCGCACTGCTGCAAAGCACAGAAAATAGCAGAAACAGAAGCAATACCGGAAAAGAAAGTATTTCGTTGTTCTCTCGATAATCGTAATCACGCGGCTGTTTTGATTAGCCTCTGGAATATTTGTCAAGTGCTGAGGTGGTCGTACAACTTTCGGTACAAAACAGGTGTTTCTATTTCATCATGACATAACCTGATATTTGCGCAATCTTCCTTAAGCCATAGTATTAACACTTCTAACAAGATTCCTTCTATGGGGAGACAAATCAATAAAAAAATTATAAAATGATGGTACCTGCAGACAATTAGCTGATTCTCAAATCATCAACTAAAACTGCAGGGAATTAGGAAGACTGATTTCGCTTTTGTTGTCAGAAAATACATTTGTTTTTAGCTGATTCTTATGCATTTTTTATAAAGTAAGATTTTCTAACAAATTAGTAGAAGTGCGGTCAAACAGTCGATATATATATATATAAACCAGTTCTTTAGTTTGCTAACTTCAGGTCCTTCAAAATACACCACTACCACCAACCAGAAGGTAAGCTCCGTCCAGCCTGAGAAAAGTCTGGAACCAGTAAGTGTTACAGAGGGCGCGTGCGAGTTCCTATCTACACTTCCGGTAATGACAGCGGTCGTAGGTTCGTTTCCCCGTTGTCTGTTACGTACACATTTACGCAGAGCCAAGAAAGACCAACCGCCTTGAAATCTAGCCCAGGTAACGAGAATTTTCTTCCAGCTGCTCAACCACACTTGTGGCTGCCATTGTTTCTGCTTGAGCCCTGGGGTGGCTGGCATAAGCGTTCGCAGCTGCCCTTCCGGTCATAAGAGCAATGCCCCGTTCGCTCATAAGAACGCTCATGCAAGCCAACCCTAGTCCGGAACTAAGACCAGACCAGCGTCCTCTTCGGCCTTCAGTTTCGGAGAGAGGGGAAGGGGAAGTCTCTGATTTTCCTTTTCAACAACAAAACAACGAAAATTATTCTTCAAGTCCTTCTGGGAAACATGGTCTCGAGAGAGTTTCCTTTAGCAAACACCGAGAAGTTTCTCTTCAGACTGTCTCCAAAATAATTAAGTTTGAGATGATGTTATGAAAAGGAACATTATCTTTGTTGACACAGGGTACAAAACGTGCATTTTCTCCTCCATCCAACCTCACCACCCGTCTATACTACCACAAAAAAAGCGAGAAAACTTTCCATCCAAACAAACACAAAAACAGTAGCATGAAAATAGGCAGACGAAAAACAGACAAAAAAAAAAACGCAAAAGGTGCGTATGCATGATCTTCAAGTTATCTTTACGTCTGAATTTAAAAACATACTTATAAACCTATACGGCAGCTTAAAAATAAAACTTCACTGCTCTTCCACCTGTGTCAAGAAGGGGAAGGCCCTAGAAGTGTGCTTGAAGAGAATAGCACTCACCCTAAGTTTGTTGATATGACCTTAACTCGTGTGACGAACTTTGGAAGAGGAAATATTGTTATCTACCGTCCCACATTTGCTCTCCACAGACCTTTTATCTCGGGGATAAAAGCGGTGTCCAGCAGCCAGTGCTCGCGCCTCGAAAACCCGACACTTGTTGATTTAAAAAAAAAAACGTTACTTTTCCAGAAACAAAAACAGAAAAAAACCTGTCTTCTCAATGGCTGCTGCAAATGGTACCGAGAGGGATTTCAAGCCAAAACTCTGTGGAGACAAAAATCTTTTTGGCACTCGTCTTCTTGTAAGTGCCAGAAGGGCGATTTTGTCATTTTGTGTGTGTGTGTGTGTTGCTTCTAATCTGTTGTCGCCGGCGGACTCCGACTAATGTTCTAGACATGGGGATTAACACAACACCAACAGTAATTCCAGTGAAAACACCAGTTCTCGTGTCAAGACGTCACCTCCTGCGCTCTGTAGGGAAAACGTCACGTTGCGCACCAACGTATGTGCGGCTGGAGGCGCGCGTTATAAAGTAAATTACGCGCGCGTCGGCACGTATGCATTTAACTCGCGCGTGCTTGTGAAAGTGTACGTGTCGAGTGGAGCTGGCCGGGTGGAAGTATGTAAATTAAGACAGAAATAAACCGCTTGAAAGTAAAAACTAAGAGCGAGGGATTCTCAGGTGAAAGATAAGAGCGTGTTTAAAGAAAGTGTACGTGGGCGAGAGTGAACACATTTAGTCATTATGTTTCTAATCCAAACATAATAAAAATAAAAAAAGAGGAAGAGGAAAACGACTGCGGCCATGACGATGATGACGACAATGATGACGAAAAGGAGGATGACAATGACAAGGATGATGGATGATGGATGGATGGATGACGGATGACGGTGAGGGATGATGGTGATGGATGATGGACGGATGGACGGATGGATGATGATGATGATGGCGGCGATGATGACGACGACGACGATGATGAAAAGCTGTCTTCCTTCTTTTCATCCTTATTTTTATTATCCTACTGGTGCTTATATTATTCATGTTTGGCCGTCGAGAACAGCACCGGACGGTATGCTGACCTGCTTGAAAAAAAATAAGAGACCAAGTCTTCTCAAAACGTAAAAAAAATTGCCAGCACTTCTGTAATATTTCGGCGGTGAGTGTGTGCCTGCAAGCAAACACCCTGCCCACTGCCATGACTTCGGCCAAAAGAGGCATGCACGTGCCAACGACATATAATGAAACAAAAAGCCTGGTTAACCCAGTTCTTAAAATTTATATGTTGACGTTGCCTGGGCTTTAGGCTGTTACTTCTGTTCTGAACTTATCACACGCTTTGCAGGATGACTTTATTCTTGGGCTAAAACTTGCTTCCTGGAACTTTTACTTTTGTTCTGTTGTTTGGTTTTATTATTGCTTTTGTGAACCATTAAGGGTTTAGGGTGCGTGTGCTTTTAAAAAAAAATATATTGGCAAGGAATTTCACATAGCCCCTTATATTTTTTTGAGTTCTCTTCATCGAATTTCCAGCTTTAGTTAATTACTTTTAGGTAATACAAGATTCCTTGGACTGTTTCTGCAAGAGTTTATGCGCACGTGCATCTCAATGCGCGTCCTAGAAAAAAAGAGCAAGCAGACGCAAAAAAATAAAACGAGAACCATCTCCGTTATCCCACAGAGTTCCTGGCGTCAAGTGCCAAGACGTCTTAGTCAACAGTCAGCCTTCTTCCTCTCCTCTCTTCTGCTCTTCTTCCCCTTTCGATCAGCCCTTCTGCAGAAAGCCCAGATCTCACCCGCCTATCCCCAAGGAGTGGTTGGCGTAAGCAAAGAAATCAGCACCCATAACATGGCTAGGCGTATTCAAAAAGAGCTTTTCCCAAGCTTTTATCACTGTTTTCTCGACTTCAAGAGGGAGGAAAGTCTGATTTTGTGGGGATTCTGCATTTCCTGACCAAAAAAAAAAAAGAAAAAAAAGGGGAAGAGTTTTCTATATTTTGCAGCCTTTTCAAATATTCATCATTCATAGAGATACCTGTGCCAAGCAGCAACTGCCAGTTTGGAGTCAATAAGCTACATCGAGGCAGTGCGTAGGTGCCACGCAGGAAAATGTTTGTGCTTGCGACCACAAGTATATGTTTATGCGTGTAAGCATTCACATTAGCATGTCTGTCTGTGTGTGTGTCTCTCTCTCTCTCTCGCTTACACACATGTACACAGAGAGAGAGAGAGAGAGAGAGAGAAGACAGACAGACGGAAGGACAGATACAGAGACTCCGACACACACACAGAGGCAGTGGAGAGAGAAAGAGTGTGTGTGTGTGTGTGTTCGTGTGTCCTCACGCTGTTCGAACGAGTCAAACAACACAAAGAAGTAACCCAGCCGCAAGCAATCAAGATTTTTAAAGCCAGTTTCGAGCAAGAGATTTGCCACACAACCTCTTCCCAACGACACCATACCAAACTTGTGTTCCGGTACTGCAGTCCTGATTCCGTTTCTAAAGTGCAGTTTTGTTGCCTACAGTTAAATAGCTTCTCTACCGCTGTCTCGTTCCCTTCAGTCGAACGTTGCTTGTGAGGATGTGACAAGAAAGGAGTTTCCTACCCGGATACCTATGGCTACACGCGCGTCTGTCCCTTTGTCTGTCCACGTTTCTCGTAGACCCTGGGTTTCTCTTAAGAACAGAACGCGAACGTTTTATCTTTATTTCAGGGGAGAGAAGGCGTGAGGTTTAGTGTTGTGGTTATCGCTCGCAGCTTGCCTCCCGGAGAGGAACGACCGGCATGTCACGGAAAATTTTTGGAGTCAAACTTTGGTCACATTGTCTGCGAATAGGCTTCCCGCCTGTCTGAGGTAAAAATGCACCCTCTAAACGTTCCTGTCATGTGACGTCACAGCTGCACTTTATAAGTTTGTTTTTGATATCGGAATTATAACCAGCTGTAGTATAACAGACGAATCCTCATTAAGTATGGAATGTGTGCCCACATCGGGCTCGCCACTAAGGCAATAATTAGGGGGGAAAAATTGGACGACAGATTTTTATATGATAATATTTACTACCTAGAGATAAAATAACCTTTTATTTGATCATGTACGTGGATCCAAGACCGGAAGGTTATAATAGCAAATATATGGGGATGCTGGTATGTGAATAAATTACGGGTCGTTTTTATCCTTCAGCGTGCATTTTATTAATACTTACGAGAGACAATGTAATTCAGATAAAAGTAACGCCATGAAATACAGGAAATGGACACTAAATGCATCAAAAAAAGTACATTCAGGGTAACAGCACAATGTTTGCAAAGGTCGGCAGAATATTTGTTTAAATGAAAATGTTCCAGTTTGTGCTTGTGTCCAGTCAAGCGCTGCGTGCAGCTTCACAGAGAGGGTTTGTTCACAACTTAACCCAAGCTGTCTGCAGTTTGTCTAAATTCGGGCTCACCATTGCTAAGGGCATTCAAAGGTTTCTTTTCCCATGGTCTCCGCGTGTCCGGATACTGTCTTTGGTCCGGGCTTTGGTACAGAAACGTCTGTATTGACATCTCAGCTGAAGAGGATGCTATATATATATATATAGGTACGTCAGAATAAAATTCAGAAGTAAATATGGTGTATGCCTATGGACATGTATTCAGCACACGGCGTTCTAACGGCCAGCTGAACAGTGTGACTAAAGAATAAATTACAAGATAAAAGCTGACTTTCTGCACCTGAAGAAACGCAGTAGGGTGCAGTATCGTCCAAAGACTAGTAGTTTTGATTTTCCTGCCACAAAAAAGAGGCAGTAGGTGTTTCAGTGTTTTAGAGTTCAGTTTTACCCCCCCCCCCCACTAGTGCCTCGTGAAAGCCTTCAATTCTGCGCAGTTCCCTCAAGAACATTCCTCAGAAAGCCAGATGGGGGAGTCATTTACACGTGCCTGCGTGCATGAGTGCGTGGAAAGGTGTGCATGTTAAATCTTTCGTTATGGGCTGGTACGTTCGCCTACGAGACTACACACACCGGAAACAAGAAGATAGAACACTTTTTAGAACACTTATTTTGTTTCCGAAACAGAACTTAGTTTGCATCGATCGAGAACGGTTGCTGCTAAACTAATGTAAAAAGTGTTCTATTCTGTGTTCTCGAAAGCGCTCAAATGGCGGGAAAATGTCTAAATGATGTTCTGATAATGTTGCAAGTGTGTGCCAGCAGCAAGTGCTCAGAACACTTAAAACACAAGTAGCACACATCTTACACACTATTTACACACGCAGTACATATTTTGCAGCTGCTGTAACACTTTTTACATGCACTTAGTGTCAAAATAGTTAGAGAGCATCTTGCAGTCTTGGTGTACGAGTGGGTTCATGCCATTACTTACACAAAATCTGCAGGCAGCCATAGTAGGAAGACCTGGGCCACATCTTCTGAGTACACGTCCATCTTTCTGATTTTACAGTCTGAAACAGACGTCGGTTATAAATTTTAACAACAACCGCAAATAAATCACTCTATCTTTTTTTGTATTCAAGTTGTCACTTCTGCAAACGAAACTAGACAAGATGGCGCATCTTTTTAAATAACCTGGCTTTTAGTTTACACCCTTCTGAAGCTAATCGAAAACATGACAAAAATGAGGAACGCTAATTGACACGGTGGAAAAAGGAACTGCTAGCAAAAGCATATCCATAAACAATAGCTAAAGGAAAGGCCTCACAAATGTTAGTAATGTCGCAGAAGTCTCCAGGAATACCCGGTGATATACATCTCTAATGCACAGACCATTACATGGGGGTGATTTTTACAGAACTTGGGAACTAGGAAAAAAAGGTTGGAAAAATAAATAATAGTCGAAAAAAAACTATCAAGATTAAATAAGCTATATCATATTATGTTAAAAGCATCGTCTGGAAAATTTTCCGAAAATGAAGTTCTTTTGCGATTTCAAACGTGTAAATTAGGTTAGACATGAAAAGACGTTTTCTCGAACTTCTCAGCGTTCTCTGCATTTTAACTTTCATATTTGACGTCTTTTTTTTTTCATCGTGAGCTTTAACCATGTGTTACACAGGATAAAAACGTTTAGTTCCTTGCACATACGGAGACGTCATCAAGTATATGCAAGTGCGAAGTGAGGCAAAAGAGGTGATTGTACTGTGAAATGACATGTTTTGCGCTGTGTCAGACCGGTCCTCGAAATAACTGTACAGTTTTCACTTCTGTTTTAGCCGTGAATACCTTAAGCAGAAATGATCAGCACACATTTCCTGCTTGTAATCTTTCTTGCTCGCTTAGCGTCGTAATGTCTGCAATGTGCACATAGCTTTACCCTTTCCTTTTAAGCATTGCGGGTGTGTGACGCAGAGTTCTTTCTGATTTCAAGGTTCTAATTAATACAATCACACTAAAGACAAGTTCATCGCGTTTTTAATACTTTATAGTTGAAAAATTGTCTTCTCCTCATTCACAACTCTAATACGCACGGGTAACTAAATAACACAAATTACATTCGAAATGTCAATTAAGTTAGAAGAACCGAACATGATATTACAATCACTGTCAGGGTTGAATCTATTTTTGAATACATAAGATAACCAGTGAAATATATACGGTCTTATCTTTGGCAATTTAAATTCTTTTTCAGCTATTCCAGAGCTCATGGAGGATGTTTGGAGACTCCCGGGAGTGTCGTGAATAGAAAGGCTAAACAGACAACCACCAGGAACATTTGAATGTCTCTCCAGTGCTGCCGCATGCAGCACAATATCGGCCGACAGTCTTGTAAGCTTGGTGCAGTAACAACCCCGTATCCTCCCGAACGTGACACTCTATTTTAAGCCTTGGTCTGGATACACAAGAACAGTCGCTCTCCGCTACACGTTCTCAATTTATCCGCGCCCCACATCTGGTCGTGTTCTGAAGCTTTTTCTGACTAGATAAATGAATTATTACTTCTGTTACTATTCACAACGCTCGCTAACGATGTTAGCCTGCCGTTTTTCACAATTTCTTACTGACGTTACAGAGCTTATAATAAACAACATTTTCAGCGGCACTAGACTGGAGGTGTGTTATTAGCTGGGAGGCTGGCAAGGTTTTGTTTATCCTTGCACGCGCAGGCAAAAGTAAGCTGCCCTTTCGGTTTACATAAAAGTAACTAGCGGCTGCTGGCCACAAAACACCACCTAGGGGAAGCAACATAATAGTCGCGTGCAAGTGACATCATACCCATAATGACATAGCGAATGACGTCAAGGCTAACCCAAACGAAGTACAACAGAGCAGACGAACCCAGGAGCCTAGCCAACGCACTCCTGGCGTGGGTGGGAGGAGAACCTATTTGAGGATGTCTTCACCTCAGCCGAGGCTAGAAATTAAATTTATGAGGCCAGAATGGGCCAACGAGCGTGAAGGTACAGTCCATTAGCCCCGCGTGTTATATCAGCCGTACCCGCCATGTTGTGACAGGGTGCAGACAAGCCTTTTAGCGTGCTGCGTCAACACGCGAACAGCTACATTCTCGTTGCAGCGAGCAACCTGGAAAACAGCGCTTGAACATTTACAAACACGCAAGCGTACACTTTCGTATCCATTCGTTTCAACGCAAAAATGTCTGCAGGAAAGAACGAAAACTTTTCCGTTCACCTACTCACTTGCTCGCTCGCTCGCTCACTCACTCACTGCACAGCGCACAAGCAAGAACACGCTAACAGACGCGCACGGAAGTCAAACGTCTAGCAACTTGTATTTGTGCATACGTGATGCCGAGTCCAGCCGAAAACTCGCGTTTTAGTCAGCAATCGGGCACATACAGCTTATTTTTTATTGAATGATTTCAAGTCTTTTTAGGGAGTAATGTACGGGGTTTTACAAATTTCACGAACGCAGTCCTTTTTTCAAGCGGATCCGTTAGTTTCGTATTTGGCTTGCTCGCCCACCCACATTTCACATAAATTCTCGTTTTTAAAAAAATATTGAGGGGAACATTATATTTCTGTTCCGAAATTCAATTTGAGTTTTGACAAGAACAAATGCTTCAGGGGAAAAATTCTTCAACAACTTTGACCTTGGAATAAAATATCAGTTCGAAACCTTCTATTTGCCTTCAAAATGTCAGAATCATACTTTCAGTCAATCTACTGAGCTGGAGGTGGGGACCCCCCCCCACAACCCCCCCCCCAACAAAACAAAAAACAAAGCAAAACAGAAATGAGCGCTTTCAAAACATGTTTTGTTATTCTACTATGCTCTGTTGTAGTAGGAGTTTGAGTCTTATTCATTCTACATACAAGTGCCAGAAAGCCCGCATCTCAGCTTGAACGCTACGACCGTATTGAAGAGATATACAACGTCCAGTAAACCCTATTATGGATTTTCTTTACAGCACATCTCCTGGATTATATTGTGCTGTCCTCAATGTAAGCCACTACTGAAGGTACATGCAATTCTTAAAGACGTGAACAGATGTGATAACAACCGCCAACACGCTGGACATGTTACTGTTTGGTGGAATTCAATCCAGCAGACATAATCACACCAGAGAAAAACATGGCAGCCCCTCGACCGAGAGACTGAATCAGTAATATGGTGATCACTATCGATGGAATGAGGAGTAGGGGCGGGGTTGGGCATCTAGTTCCATGTTTTTCAGCCGACTGAGATAGTCGCTTCAATCCCTGAAGACCGTCATTAAGCCAATTAATAAACTTTAAAAAAAACGAGGCATTGCGTGTTTGAAGTTCTGTGGCGGCCAAAGTGGGGGTACAGGCTTTTAAAGTCATGGCAATTTCGTCAGTTGAACGTTACAGCGATCTGCCACTTGCTGAAGTCAGGTGTGACACTTTAAAAGGGATGCTGACACTAGCTTTTGCGAAGGAAATACACAAAACCAAATGTAGGACACCCGAAATAACCTGCCATGCTTGGATGTCGGAGGCAAGGTGGGAGCGGGGCTACAAATGTCCTCACTTGTAACAGAGACGAGCTTGAAAACAACGCAAATGCCCGTCGAGCAAGGGGTTTGGTAGTACTGATCGCTGCGTTGTAGGCTGCTGCAGTGGCGACTGCAGTTGTCTGGATAAGATGCTAAGTCTGCAGAATAGCAAAACCAAGGTTATCTTTCGCGCATGGGACGTACTCGGTCAACTGCTGACAGCGGTCTTGAAGCGGAAGTCAGCGAGAAAGGGCATCTTAACTGTGTACAAACAACACGCACTTATCCCATCACAGCCTTTGTACTGGGTGCACATCATTCAATGATCCATCATTCTGTACGCTGCGCTGGTGGTCTCCGAGCTGAAAGAAAGGTAATTGCGGGTGCTAAGAGGTGAAAATCAGGCAGAGACTCGACTGGGGTGACGAGGTCGTACAACAGTACTGCAGAACACCGGGATGAAGTGCTATTAAGAGAGTTTACGGAGGTAACATAGGGTAATTAAGACCTGGAGAAGAAAACCTGTTACTTTAAAAAAAGGGATATCTTTAAGGATGTCTCTTAAATGTCAAGGTGCACGAAATAAGCTTTATGGGGAACAGGTTTTTTTAAGTTAAATCAGCTCAGCCATTTTGTGTCGGCACAGACATATTTTGGGACAGCATATTCTTCAACCATTAGGCAATAAATTACACGCTGACATGATTTTGACATGTTGGAGCAATGTAACTGACAACAATTTAATTGTCAAATGTAGCATCTTGCGTCTTCCACATTCATCGAGATCGTCTACTCTCTGTTCGAGTAAAATGAAACGAAATGGAACTGTCGTCTGTTCGCTGTTCTAATGGAGTGAGAGACGGCGAGGAGACAACTGCGGGAAACTGCGCGTGCACGGCCATTTCCGCGAAGTGTGAAAAGAGATACGACGAAATTATTTCTGAGGGCAAGAAGAAAAAGCAGACAGTATCATCTCTGGCATGTTTGCACACCTACTTCCAAAAGCACTAAGTCAACAATCCCAAGGAGAGTAGCACAAAAACTCACCAGCGTTCCCCGAGAAGGTGCGCCTATCACTTTGTCTCATGCTTAAAAAAAAAACCCACAGCTTTGCACTGACGGCTCGGTTCTCCCCATCCCTGCCGTTTTGCACAGAAAAGCACCGACGGGGAAAACAAAAGGGGAAAAACCCCTCCGTCGCTCCAGTGTTTCCCAACAGGAGTGGGCAAAACAAAGAAAAACATCCACCGAGAAATAACGGAAACGAAGAAGAACATCCCCCTACAAAAGGCGTTCAGTCAGAAAGATCGCAGAATCGCAGGATTCGTCCAGGGATATTTTTCATCGTGTAAACAATTAACTGAAAGACTTGACGAAACGGCTTTTGACAGTGACACAATCAAATATGCCGGTCGCTAACGAGCGAAGTAACAGGGGAAATAAATATTGAACATGCTATTCTCACAAGAGATCACGTGCTGTTTGTAAATATTTATAATTCCCACCTAGATCTACTTCGCTTGTGAGCTGCGAGGATAATAAAGTTAGCCAAGACCATGAAGTTACAGTATTTTCCCCACTTCTCTCTCTTGAGTGATCAAATCTGCACTTGCATAGTTATGAAAGCGTGTGCGTGCGTGCACGCATGTGTGTATTCGTGTGCCTGTGTGCGAGAATATGTTTGAATATACTGCCCAAAAGAATTGAAAGACCAGCGCAAAATGCTTGCAATACGTGACACCAAAACACAAACCGTTCAGTCAAAACGAAGCTAAAATGTGCCTCGTTCGTTTTTGTCACGACCAACGACAGATTCGATGGGCTATTTTCGTTGTAGCAGCAAGATTCCCTGTTATGAAGTACACAGGCCACATGTACAAAACCTAAGAGGAGGCGCAGCACAGGCGATGACCCTTCTGTCTGGCTGTAGCGGTCTTCCAGTGTCCTCATGAACGGGATACTTTCAACTGGCGATTGGCTTCCCGGTCGTTACGCCTTCCTGCAGCCACCCAATCGCCTTGCCGCGATTAACATCACCGAGTCCACGGTTACAAACTGTTGGTTGGTTGACTGGCTGGTTGCTTATTTCGCGGTGATTTCGCAATATTAGAGGATGGTGTCCTATTACTAAATTATCCTCTGAAAGAACCACCAGACTGCTGCAGCAGGCAGATCAATGTGGTGGGAGATGGCCGAATGGAGTTTGCACAATGTATAACTTAGGGAAATAATTCTTGGACAAACCTGCAATCGAACCTTCCACCGGATAGTCTGCAGCTCTGCCGACTGAGCTATTCAGACTCCTTATTGGGGGTCCGAGTTGTTGTTGTTGTTGTTCTTGCTGTTGTTGTTGTTGTTCCTGCTACTGCTGTTGCTGTTGTAACAAATTGTCTTTCAAATTCATCCATAAAGAACCCAATCCAGTTCCTTAACTGTGGCGGAATTGTGTTCACCTTACACGTGGTATACTCTGCGGTTTTTAGAGGTTCAGTTTTTACCTTGTAGGTAAGTAGGTGGGTAAAGCAGAAGGATAGTGCTCCCACCTCGTGGTGATTTCGGGGGCTGGGGGATGGGACGATGGG
>SMGT01013566.1:498190-509543 GCA_004794575.1 Lanistes nyassanus
GGGGGGGGGGGGGGGGGGGGGGGGGGGATGCACCGAAAGAGAAATTACCAGACTGACGGCTGCCGTAAGGTGGCCAGTTCGGCAGTTTACTGTTAAGGGGGAAAGGCTAAATGGATTCTGCACAATGTTTAATTCCAGGAAATAATTTTGACCCCTCCTGGGTTTGAACCAGCAAGACCCATAAGGTAGTCCGCAGCTATACCTGCACAGCTGTTCAGACCTTCAGTATGTGTCGGGGTTCCATCTCTGCGTAAAACGCAGCATTCCATGCAGATCAGCGAAGGACATTTGTTGGAGGATTTGGCACGTCCTGCATTCTCGTTGATGACACTGTGACCCGTGTCTGTAAGCTCTGGGAACAACTCGGGTTCAAATACCTGATAACATTACATCCCCTTGGGCGTCATGCGATACCGGCATTCCAGCCAAGAAGGCACAGTGTTAAATGTTAGGACAGCGATAAATGTTCTTGCGCAGAAGCATCTAACAAAGCTCTGGACAACAGTGACGCAAGATATGTCAAAAATATCATAAGAACATGCATTTAAAAAATCAGAGGTTTTTTTCTGTCAAATAGCAAAGCCCAGAAATATTTTCACCTATAAGCATTACGGAAAGCGAGTTGCAGTGTTTTAGTGTTTCCTGGCATCGATATGTTATGACAATAAGTTGTTTGGTTTTTTTTAGAGTCAGGTGGTGGACACGAGAAACACGCTGACCAGGGTTTGAACAGATGTAGCTCTAGACAAATAATGTGAAGCGTATTTGCGAAACATGAGAGAAGTAAAATCAAATCAACTGTGCACGGCTAATTAGCAGCACTGAGTAAATTCGGAAGCTAGATCTTGCAGATCATCATCTAAATCAACCCAAAGCACTTTGAGCTTAACAACAACACAATAATAATAAAATAAAGCAACTGGTCCGAAAAAGTCTCCCAAACAACAGAATAACAAAATCCGCACCACAGCTACAAACCACATCCCACGTCATCAAAACGTGACTGCCGAGCAAACCTCCCAAAGACTCCGTACAGGATCAACCAATACTGATTGCTCAGAGTTTTTTCCTAACCAGTCATGAAATCTTTTCCGGACACAAGTGAAAAATAAGAACGATTACACAGAGCATGATCTGTATTTTTTTACAGACGGCAACTCCAGAAGGAAAAGACGAACATCGAAGGAACGTTGAAAGAGATATCGCTTATGTTATAAAAACGTGTTTGTATGGAGAGGACAAAGGGTTGGGGGCGGATAAATATATCTTGACCTTTGAAGAAAAATCAGGAATGCATAATACACTACACTATTTGACGTTAAACATATACAGATCAATAGCTACATGGTATTCATCACTACTATTTTTTCCCAAGAAAGAAATATCACCCTAGATAAGCAGGCAGTTACGAGCGATAGCGCGAGATATGACTAGACGCTATCGGAAAGACAAGTAAACGGAGTTACGTCACACAGTCAGACCTAACCAGGCGGGTGCCAGCATTCAGAGAAACAGGAAGTGCACGTGGCGGGTCTGCTGACATCGACAAGGCACACAACTACCTCTGATTAAAGTCGAGCCCTGGGTTGGGTCGCATGAGCACTCATATCTGCCTTGCCGGCCGTAGGAGCCCGTTCGCCTTGTGTATTTTACGCCACCTTTACCGACCAAAAGTAGCTGCAACCGTTAACGCAACCCAGCCCTCGACTGCCTTTGCACGAGCGTGCGTATCTCTTGTTCATACTTAAAGATGTACGCAAAATACACAGGGCGAATGGGCATGACGACCACTTTCGCGATCGGAAGAGCAGCTACGAACGCTCGTGCATGCCAGACCAGGGCTGTATGGCATGAACGTGTCTCCTCTTCTGTCTGGGAGGGAAGGAGCGAGAGGAGGGAAGAGCAGTTGAAAGCATGCACACCTTGTGCACTTCACGTGCGTTTTTTTTTTTGGGAGAGACACTAGATTAACCAGTCCGGCCCTGTCTCCGAAACTGTGTGTGCCTATCTGGATTTGTACCTTCTGCACCTTGGTGGAGATTAGCGGGGGTGTGTCAACGTATTCACATGCCTGCACTCAGGACAGAAATCTAAAAGACAGACTGATTATCTGGTTATAAGAAAACAGGCAGGAAAGCACTAGAGCGGAATGACAGCAGGCAGGGAATGAGACAGGCAACTAGATAGTACACGGAGGTACGCCAATTTAAAAAAAAACAAGCAGTCACATGTAATCTGTTATAATTTGTTAAGAAGGTTTGCTGTTTACTAAACCTTTTAACGCTTGCAACCTGGGACAAAAATGTATCGAAACACCACAGAAACATCCGTTTTCTCCACATGTGAGTAAAGATCACAGACAATTTTCCTAGATAATAAAAACTAGAAAGGAGCTGCCAGACACGCAGCTGCTACCCTCCACCACCCCACCCCCCAAGAGAAAAAGCTCGAAACTTGAAAGCAGGAATCTGGTGTAAATATCGTAATACATAATTCAGAAAATTAATATTCTGAGCTATTTGTACTGTTGTTTTTAACTGTTTTTGGTTCATATTACAAATCCAATCAAAAGTGGAAGTTTTCATCTAATACTATGAAAATTAGTTAACGAAGCAGAGGCGTGAGGGTGGGGGAGGGGGAAATAAGAACGGATTGACGGGGGGAGAATGAGACGAAGGGAAGAAAGCACGAGTGGGGGTGAGGCGGCAGGAACCAAAAGGGAAGCGAAGATGAGACGGAATACGCAAGAAAAAATACTCCCCCAGTTTGGCACGCGGCAGCGTCAGAGGCACTGGTAAATAACGATAATATATGCCGAGTGTTCGGCGGCCTGTTAAAGAGAGATAGAGAATGAAGTAATGGCAAGATGACATCCTCCAACCTGCCTGAGTTATGCGCACTTAAATGAACGAGAACGCCCCCTGCCTGCTGCCGTCTCCCAAGAAGACCAAGGTTTATCAACCAGAATCATCGCCGCGCATAAACCACATGATCCGGTACCAGCCCACGCGCATGCTGCAAGATTATCTGTGTCTGTCTGGTTTTAAGCGCCGCGAAAAACATCAGAAAAAAATTAAACACAGAAAAGGAAAGAAAGAAGATCTGCTGAAATAATTCCCTGAAATAAGTTTGCAAAAAGTTTGTTATTTTATGCTTCAAGACAGACAATCGTTCACGTCTTTAGCTACAGTATTTCCCTTCACCTTTCTAATTGTACCTTCACGGAGTCACAGTTCTAACTACAAGCCTTCACGCCTTCACCTTTCTAACTGTATCTTCAAGGAGTCACGGTTCTAACTACAATCTTTCATGCTTTCATCTTTCTAATTTTGCCTTCACGGAGTCACGGTTCTAACTACAATCTTTCATGCTTTCATCTTTCTAATTTTGCCTTCACGGAGTCACGGTTCTAACTACAATCTTTTACGCTTTCATCTTTCTAATTGTGTCTTCACGGAGTCACGGTTCTAACTAAAAGCCTTCACGCCTTCATCTTTCTAACTATACGGCTTTACCTTTCTAACTATACACCTTTACCTTACTACAAGCCTTCGAGTTTCTAGCTATACACCTTTACGGCGTCACGTTTATAACTCCATGGTTTACCGCCTTTACGTTTCTAATTACAAGCCTTTACGCTTAATGTTATTAACTACATGCATTCACGGTATCGCGTTTCTAACCACATGCCTTCACGTTTCATACTGCATGCCTTCACTCCTTACGTTGCTAATTTCTAGGCTTGGAGATTTCACCTTTCTCACTACATGGCCTTATTCTTTTATGTTTCTAATGCCTTAACGCCTAACTATGAAAGGCGAACAGGGAGCGACTGCACAACGAACTGACCAGAGTTCAATAAACTGCACCCGTCTACCAGGGTATTTATCCAGCTAAATCAAACCATTTGAAGGATAACGAGTGGCCACAGTGTGCATTTCGTACTTTGTTACTCATCGAAGGTATCGAACGATGAGCTCTCGATGGGCGGCGTGCACCTTGTCCATGCTTAACAGAGATGGGAGTGGGGGGAAAGCGGGGGAGGATGGCAGCCAGGCAACCACCAAGCCAAAGACAGAAGGTGGCGGTGCTTAATCCGTCCTGCTTTGGGCAAAAGCAACCGCTTTCGGTGGCTCTCCAGGAAGGCCCACCAGCTAGGACCTGCACTGGAAGGGATGCCACACGGCAGAGAAGCAGCTGCCGAGCAAAGAAAACCAATGCTCGGTGGTTCAGCCAGTTTTTGTGTCATGCTTCAGCCATTTTTTGCCGCGCTTCAGCCCATTTTGCCTCGCTTCAGCCCATTTTCCCTCGCTTCAGCCATTTTTTGCCGCGCTTCAGCCCATTTTGCCTCGCTTCAGCCATTTGTTGCCGCGCTTAAGCCCAGTTGGCCGTGCCTCAGCCAATTTTGCTGTACTTCAGCGTTTTTTTTATTTTGCTCTGCTTCATCCATTTGTTTGCCGCTCTTCAGTCATATTTTGCCGTGCTTCAACTGTGTTTGCTGAGCTAAGTCATATTTTGCCGTGCTTCGACCATGTTTTACCGTGTGGCATAACCTGCGTCTGGCGCACGCTATCTCTTGATCTCCAGAACGCTCCACCATCTAGGACGGGTTCTACCTGTCGAGCAGCTGGTACGGCTACCTCCCTGGTTTTGAAGTGAACCTGACAGTCTGTGAGAAAGGTATGGAGACCGGTTTTCATTCCCCATTTCCCCCTACCTTCATCGATCACATCCCAGTAAAGCCAATAAAAATGGTTCAAATGGACATCACAAACGAAGCTATCAAAAAGGACCAGAGCCAGTTCGGAACAGGGTGACTTGTCTCGACTCGAAGTGAAGTGTGATAGCAGGTGAAAAAGAAGTGGGTGAGGCGGAAGAAGAGCGAACGAAACAGGACCGAAAAAAAAGAGAAAAGAAAAGGAAGAGAGAGGAGATAGTGGTGGTACAAGCAAAGCGGGACGAGGTGCCAACACACAAGCACAAGTCGCTCCGGCTTTAATCCGCACACCTCTCCTTTTCAGCGCCCCCATATGCGAGTTTTCCTGCCGAATATATCTTTCACTTAGCCACACTGCCCCTCTTGATATAATTATTTTCCTCTGGCAAGCTTCTCTCCGTTAATAAGCGCGAAAATAAGTTGTCGGGACACTGCAGGGAGTAAGAAAACTTGCTGCATGCATAACCTTCTGCAGCCGAGAGCAAAGAAATGCACGTTTTACTTTCTAGATGCCGATTGGAATCCCAGGACTCTCGCTGTCACAGGGCGGAGACGCTTCGTGTTAATCACTTACGGAAAGAACTTCTAGTCAGGCTGGAGGCTGTTTCCCAGTGCCTGGCACCGGCTTTAGCTAAACATGTCGAAATTTTTTGCGAATTAAAAAAAAAAGGTGACCGTAGCTTCTGTGGTAAACAAACATAAGCTTTCAACATCAGGGAATTTCGCTTAGTTTTTATTTTATTATTACTATTTTTTTTTAGTTGTTTTGGCTCGTCCAAAAGCGCAGATATGAAAATAAGAAAGGGGGGGGCGAGGAGGATTGAGGTCAGGGGCCATAACCTGGCAATTTTTCACACTGCAGTTGAGATTGTCTTCATCATCATTAGTTAATGACGTAGTTCATTCTGGGGTAGGGGGTAGACGGGAGGGGGATGACAGGAGACGAGTGGAGGGAAATGTTTTTGTTTGTACGTGATCAGTGATAGACTCACTTCTCAGGCTTTTACACCTCACAAGCTCATTTGTTCACTCACTCATCACGCTCGCGTCCCCGCTGGCACGCACGCACGCACGCACGCACGCACGCACGCACGCATCCAATCCGACTCTCTGTGGATCTAGTCCCGCTAGGAAATCCCCTTAATCGACTGCAATGCCTTTTTACCAGCACTTCGTTGGGGAATTCCTTGCAAGCGTACCAGACAAAAATGATTGAAGTGATCGAATGGGGATCCTTACCAGTCATCACAGAGCAAGCCGTGGGAGGTACTGTGTTTCAAATCAACTGAGATGTTGTGTGGTCGGAACCAGGAGACAACCCTTACGAGAACGAAATCAAATAACTGTGTATTACACCCACCATTAACCGACACAGTTTAAAAGGGAAACCAAGGAGGAGATAAGTCACTGAAAGGGACATATAAAAGGTACTAATCAAGGGTTAAAGGTTAGGACTGACTCGGGACTTTGAAAAGCAGCAGCCACAGCATCATAATGATGTCAGATGTTTACCTACAAGGTAAGGACCACAAAGTAGTGTTAGGGACCCAGTAACACTGCAGGTAGTTCTGATCACTGTTCCCACCCACACCCCTACCCGTAAGAAAGCAGACAGACTGAAACATGTCAAGGGTTAGCTGTAAACTGATCGAAAATACTTCATAAGCGACCGCCTGGGTGGGAAAAAACACAGTTGAGGGGTCCGTTTCCAAGGCGGGAGGTCATGGGTTCGCATCCCGGCCGAGTCATACCTACGACTTAAAAATTGACAATCTGGTAGCTGCCAGACGCCTGGCGCTATAGGGAACAGTACTAGGACTGGTTGGCCCGGTGTCAGTGTAATGTGACTGGGTGAGACTGAAGACCGCGTAGTGACAACAGTGCCAATGTGGCAGAACGTAAACTTGTCTCTAGCAAAACCATTCTAATATTCACCTCTTTTGCGACTGGACATTAAGCATTAAAACTAAAAGCTAGACTTCATAACCAGTCTTCTGCTGTCCCCCCCCCACTCCTCCCACAAACACACGCCTTCGAATCCTTTGCATGAAACATATTGCAACTATGTAAGCTCAGAAGCTTTAGGCGGTCGTAGCGCCATCTTAAACAGATGCGTCAGTTCTTGGCAGCCATCTTTACCCAGTTGCGCGTTTCGCAGACTGCACATGATTTAAAAGGTACCACATCAACTCAGAACTGGCCCTTGGTACATTTTATAGTAAACCTGCATAGAATCACTAGTTTTTACGTCTTTGAAGTATAGTGACTAACTTAAGAAAAGAACAATAGTAACATAATTTCTAATAAAAACATAATTAGCTGGGACAAAAAATCTGCAGACAATTAGCCACTGTACGACCGCAACCGGAAGTCAGAATTTAGCTGACAGGAAGCCCGATTAAGTCGACAGGAAGTCGCAGTGTGATCCCAGCTCCGAAACCAGAGAACGGTTAATTGGACCTTATTAATAACATCAAAGATTTCTATTTATAGAACAGATCTTCTTGAGGGCCAGTTTTTCTTTGCGATTAAGGGGTAGATTTACCACCTCCGTGCACCACGCTATTGCTTAATCTCAGCTACTTTCAGGAAGTCGAGGCTCAATCAGGGATGTCGTGCGCCACCACATATTCGCGAGCTCAGCTAAACAGTTCCTTCTGCTGTGTCAACCTTTGCGGCACCTCGACTTCCGATAAGCTGCTGTCAGCCTGCGGAACACGCCTCTGTTCTTAGTTTGACCATCCCTGCCTTCGGCCCTGCTTATAACTCAGCCCGCACCCTACAACATGATGACGAAACTGTATGCAACACCATCATTGTTCATTTAGTACATACAGGGTTTTAATACAGTAATTACTAAAAAAACTAATCGCCTATTGAGTTTCTATAATAATCAGAAACCCACAAAAGAAATCGATTTTTGTATTTGCGCGACAATCACATTACGATTTAATAATTTTTTCCACTTGAAAACGCAGCTGTACAATCCTTTAATCGTTATATCGCCAACTGACATTGCGTTGCTTTAAAGAAATAATTTATTCTTGTCAAAAGCTTTCGCAGATTAAACAAAGTCCACCTAAGTGCAATGTTTAGGGAGCTAATCAACGTTTATCAGCAGGTGTGCCGGCTGTGAAGGACGTGTTTAGGGAAAAAAACCCGAAAGACTTGATTAAACTCCCCAAACTTTGCGCACGAAATGATGTTCGTCGAATCGTCCCCGCCACATCTGACAGCGGCGCCCCGGGGCAGTGTCCACACTGTGTGACAACGCCCTTGGGGTATACACCGGAAATGAGAAAGACGCGCGCAGGTCCGGAAGAGGGAGACAGCTGTAGCTGAAATCAGGTTCCTGGAGATAGATACGTTCCGCAACACGTGCCTATTGCGCAGCAGACGCTGTCGTCTTACGGAAATTGTTATTGGCGAGATGTGACCACGCTCACACGAACGCGCGTACACGCGCGCGCGCGCGCACACACACACAGAAGGGGAGGAGGCAGATGGGAGATTGTGAACAAGGGTGGCGAGAGAAAGAGAGAGCAAGTAAAAGAAAGAGGTTTTGGGAGGGAGGAAGGACAAATATCGGACAACGAAAGAAGGAAAGAAGGAAAGAAAGAAAGAAAGAAGGAAAGAAGAAGGAAAGAAGAAGGAAAGAAGAAGGAAGGAAGGAAGGAAGGAAAGAAGGAAAGAAGGAAAGAAAGAAAGAAACTTTCACTGGTTATTTATGCATCGTTAGATTATGCAGTACGCACAAAGTGCCGTGTAACTGAAAAGCAGGTGGGGGTGGGGAGGGGGGAGATAGATGCTGATAGCTGATACCTGATAGCAGAGCTGCGGACTAGTGGTAAAAAGGTAGCTGGTTCGAATCTAGGATTCTACGTGTCAAGGGTTATATCCTGGAGATAAACATAGACTCCATTCGGCTATCCCTCTATCATTAAACTGTCGCTTTTCACCGGACATCTTACTATAGCCATCAGTCTGGTGGTTCTTTCAGTACATAGCTTAGTGAAAGGACCTGTTTTCCCCCATAGTGTGACGTCACCGTGAGTTAGAGGCACTGTCCCTCTACTGCCATGTCTTGGTTTTCCCATGGGGAAATCGGTTGCTCCACACACACACACACACCATGAAAGTCAGAAATTTGGGTCCCCAAAACATGGAATGACCTGCTCCTGGTGCAACTGCTGGTCGATTTAAAAAAAAAATTCAGGTTGCCAGTTCCCGAAACGTGCTTATAGACTGTTAACGTTCGCAACCACTTCGTAAGGCCAGGCCCGCTACTGACACGCCATCATTAATTTGCATTACACACTATAGTGTTCAGGTACACTACTCACGCTCTGCAATTAGAGGGTGGGACGCCACCGGGACACTCACGTGACCACTCGCTGCACGCCAACAGCGCGGAGGGTTCGCGGCATCTAGCTAACATCTAGCACGTCGGTTTAATCGGAGCAGGTGAGAAAGCCGAAATGTGTGTGATCGCCGTTAAGTCCATTAACGTGGTCTTTTTCATTTGTGTCACCTCAAGCATCTTCCCAAACAATCAATTAGCGCACTCACTACAATTAACTGCTACCCATTCCACGTGAACCATCAAATGGATTTCGTTAAAATCGTTTAGATAAACGACTTTGACGAAAGCATCATACAAGTGAAAGAAAAGATGAAGCAAGTTTATATTAGGCTTTCTATTTGCAGGGGTCGCGGCCTCTACCAAAGCACACAAATCAGACTTAATTTGGAAAAAAAGTTTGATTTGTTTTTTAGGATGAGACATTTAGAAAAATCTTTTTGATCACGTACTCACCACACTTTCCTTAATGTTAGATGACCAAGATAACATTTTGTAAATTTAAATTATCCTGGTAAAGGAAATAAATACACATACGCACACGCAAACACACACACACACACACACAATCCGGTAATCGTGAACACTTTGCTGCGATCAGCTCAAACACGATGAAGCCTACTCACTCAAATACTGTCACTATAGGCTCTACTCTTTGGCGTGAATAATTTATCGTTGCCGCTGTCACTTGGTGCGTGCCACAAGGCTGGGAGCTCCTGTGACATCTTCATCCGATTGTCAGCAGCGGCCCGGGGCCTGTCTTATAAGCTGTCTGGCTAGCGGCTAGGGAACGTTGCGGCGCACGGCGAGAAGTGTTTTCAAAGGACTTTACGTCACAGAGAAGGTTACTTTTCTTCGCCAGTCGAAAAAAAGGAAACATTTTACATGCTGAATTATACGCCTAGAAATGAGGTGTACTTCAGGCAGGAGTACGCTATCGTATGTACACATTAGTCATCTATTTTAGGTGTCTACTCGAAAAAGATCACTAGAGAATCGGTACGACGGAGGGACGGACGGACAAAAGTCATTTATCATGACACAGTACATAAAGGCAAGGCACAAATGAAAAAGAAGGGACAGACAAACACGTAAACAGATAGACAGACCAACAAGGAAACAAACGAACAAAGTTCGCTTAACCCCATCCCCTCTCCCTCCTCCCCACACACACGATATCCACGAAAACAATAATCATGTCCTGAGAAGGGCTGAAAACGTCAAAACAAAAACCTTTGTCAAAGTTGTTTATGCGAAATCCGCTTATGACTTTGAACATGAGCACCGCTCACATTTTTCTTTGTCTAATGTTCGATCAGTTCTACAAAAGCAGTCTGTGCCAAACGAGTCGGACAACGTTCATTAGGAGTGTTCCCTCGAAATAATATCTCTTGACAGTTTCCATAACTGTCCTTTTACGTCTCCCTGGAAGATTTCAGCTGCAAAACTTCTCGTTTCATGGAAATTATACAAAAATTCATTATCCTTTTCTCTCCCGTCGGAGGTTGCGACTACCAGTTGTTCTGTGTGTCGGTGAACCCTAGAAAAGCTGCAGTATCAGTATCTTCTCGCGCAGATTCCTCCGTTCGAATTCCTTGCTTGCTTTCCCCGTCCACGCAAGGAATTATTCACTCTACACCTGAGAAGAAACGCACGGCTTGATCGATCACTATAAAGGCAAAATACTTAAGAACACCACCAAGACACGAAAAACAACATCAAAAAAACAGTCATGCGAACAGATGCGCTTCCCAACTCTTCCTAGCGCACGCACGAACGTACTCGTACGCAGACGTGCAACCACACTCGCACGTTTATGCGACAAGTGGCAGACACAGACCCAGGCAGGCAGCCAGACACGCACACAATCACACAAGCGTAAGCAGCAAAGCACACACTGGAAGAACTGCAACGGACGCGAGACTCAAAGACTGAGACAGATTCTGCCTGCACTGGACGATAGCGTTTATCTCTCGAAACCACCAGCAACCCCGCGTCAGCACCAACAGCCTTGTCGCTGGTCGCAGCCTCGTCCGCACACACCGCCGTGTTACCGGCACCGTCCACTGCTGCTACCTTCTGTGGCTCATTTGCTTCCTGTACTCGTTTCTCCCTCCTTCTCATTCCTCTCGCTCCTCCAATCTCTCACTCCTCTCTCCCCTGTACCTCACTCCTCGCCTTTTCCTAAACCATCCCGTCTCTTTCACAATGGAAATCGTGGATCGCAGTTTCTGATCCTGTCTCCGAAATCTGAAATTCCTCTGTACGAGTCCCCT
>SMGT01013566.1:519102-538843 GCA_004794575.1 Lanistes nyassanus
CCCCCCCCCCCCCCCGGTGGGTTGAGAGGTCACCAATACTTACCGAAAGCATGCGTCTACCAATTGGTCTTTGACAAGCTGATGTTTCCCTCGTGCTTGCACAGCTGTAGAATCTTTCTTCTCTGCACATAGCTCCTTCATCTAACTGTTTTATGGTCTCAAAAAGTGACTGACTTTAAGACTTAGGCAGTCAGTAACACCCTTCAGGATGGAATCTTCGGGACATTGGTGGCAGCGGGCACGTTTTGTGTCGCACGTGCTGTTTAAATGAATGTGAGCGCTGAGCGAACGAAAGAGCCGTGCGGGAAATTCTTCACCGCAGGAAATCAGCTAACAGCCTTAAATCAGCGATAAGCATTTTCGTCCACGTATGGAATGTACCAGTCGTGGAATGTTACCTGAGGAATCAGGTTACAAACGTAGGCCATAAGACGCAAACGTTTCCTATTTGGTGCTTAATCAAAATATCCATCTATCCATCAATCTCTCTCACTAGTTACGAAACTCTGTTCTCTTTGTCTGTCTGTTTACGCAACAGATTCTTCAGTTTTAACAGACTCTTGCACAACACAATGTAGAGCTATTCAGACCCCCCCCCAAAAAACAAACAAACAAACAAACAAACAAACAAAAACCAACGCGGCTAGCAATGTCCTGGACAAAATCCATTTCAATGGCTAACAAATTTAATTAAAAAAGACACATCCCAAATGCTACATCAAACCCCTTGAAAGGAAATAATTAATCTGCTACCTCTTGGAGTCATTACAGACAATTCTTTAAGAATGTAGGAATGCTAGTACACTTTCTGTGGAATTATTTTACGGCGGGCGCAGATCAAGACTCCAGACGCTGGATAAGCCACAGGCGTTGAACAGCTTTGAGTTTCGAGAGAAATGAGACCAAACGACAATGTCAGTATGCAGCAACTGAGGTCATGATTATTCTAAGGAAATAGTTTCACTCCTATGAGTTGAAGTAAAGATAATTCTATTCCTCATTATTTTAAATGCAACTGGCTTGCTGACAGAATCTTGGAATAGATATGGTCACCGTGATTGTGGTTCATTTCTTGGCTCAAGGGACAACAACTGATCAGCCCCCCAAGTGGTAGGATAATCTGATCCTAGATGTTATCTCGAGGATAGGCTTATCTTTGATCCCTTCATATGCCACCTGTCTGACGTCAGAGTGACGAAGGAGCTGAAGGTGTGGTTTGACATCTCGGCAGCAAGTGACGAAGGAGCTGAAGGTGTGGTTTGACATCTCGGCAGCAAGTGCCTCAGGCTAGAATGGTTGCTGATAAGCCAAGCCTGGAAAAAAGAAAAAGGTGAGAAGGAGAACGCAGGCTTTAGTGAGCAGGTGAGGGGGAGCGATTGCACGCATCTCGCAGACGGACACCAAGAAGTCGGAAGCAGTGAGAATGAAAGCAAAGGACCTCCGGCATCCGTTTTGAAAGGGGGGGGGGGGGTCACAGATGTGAAGGTGTAAACAGACCATCAGCAAAGACACGTTAGGGCTGAATATCTTTTTTCATCTCACCTCACTGGTGCGTCAGAGTTTACTATCCAGGCCTGACAACCGACTCTTGTTCGCATATCTCTCCTTTCTCTCTCTCTCCTCGTTTCCTTTTTTCTCTCTCTCTCTCTTTTTTTTTTTACTGTAGTCGTTGCCCGTGTCCTATGCACGTGCAGGTTTTGTTGCGTGCTTTGAATAACATACTGTCTTACAACTGAATGAGACAGCAGATCAGTGGGTGGGCCGATACGTACACACGTGTACTACGTTAAATACAAACACCTGCACACGTCTGAACTTTCACTTCGACATAGATACGCGCGCCCCTGTCAATCTTCCTGAACTATTTTAAATAAAGGTCCAGCGTTTTAACTACATATCGGTCCCCAACTTCCTCTGCGCTCAATAGAAATGGGGAGGGGGGAAAGGGGGATCCATGCTTACTGCTAGAATGAGTGCAATCTGTCCTGAAAACTAATTTGAGTAGGCTGTAGTGCGCTTTTGTAAAGGACCAGCTACGAGATCAAATAGCAGCGAGGAAAGCACAGAATTGATAGTACGAAGAGATTAGCAGAGGAAAAACGCCGCCAGTTGAGGCTCAGGCAGCTTCAGTACAACAGCGTGAAGCGATTTTCTTCCTCTTCATGCACGGAAGCAAGTTCACCGCGCCGTTTCATGGCATGCTGGGATCGCGCTAAAGGTTTGGCATGAACAGCAGACGGTTGGTTTTTGCAGTACCGTAAGACAGACTTCCACGTCTACATTTCAGTAAGTTTTTTTATTATTTGAAAAAAAAGATGCAAACTGCTCCTGTACAGGTATCCAGGACTTACGTTTTAATTTTGGGGCAAAAAATATTCTTTTGTCAAGAACGTGGGATTTACCGTTTCAGCGTTTGGTACGCAGGAGTTCATGCTATTTGGGGAAACCAAGTCATGTTGTTGAATTTATGGAACGAAAGGGTTGCATTATACCTGGCAGGTAAGATGCACTGTTGAATTTCTGGCACTGAACAGTGCTCAGTGGCATGTCACGGAAGAGGCACTGTTGAATGTCTCGAGAGCTGAAGTCCCCGTTCAACTGCTGGCATATAAGGGATACAGGCTGACAGCAGGGCACTGAACATGTCAAGAGCAAGGGAGATAATCAGAATTACATAATGAAAGTCTCGCACTCGAGCACTCTAGGATCGACATGACCTTTGAATTTAAAAAAAAAACTCCATGACAATGTATCTGTTCTTGCATTGTGCATGTTCGGGATGGGGGGGGTGGAGTGGGGGTGTGCGTGCGTCCGTCCGTCCGTGCGCGCGTGCGTGTGTGTTTTCTAAAGCTGCTTTAGATGGAAGCAGTCCATTTTTTTCCCCTCCAATGACAGCCACATGCTGTGCCACGGTGGTGTCCAAGCTGTACGTCTGTGTGCGCTCAACAGCATTCGCAGGCCCTCCTAGTTAATGCCTTCAGAGGGAAAGGTTGCTAGGATGCAAGCGCACTGCGTGATCTCTCCTAGGCGCCTGAACACAGACTAAGATCATCAGGGTTAAGATACAGACAAACATGAGGTTCCTGGAACAAGACAACCGGACAGAAGACCCTTTCCAGCTCCGTCCTCTCTGAGTTTGTGTTCTTTCAGTCTTTAATCATTTTCTCTGCTGCATTTTCTGCATGGCTGCTGCGGTGCCAGCAGTTCGACCTTGACTGTATACCACATCGAAGAATTTCCAGCTGCATTAGCTGTGCGCATGCACGAGCAGTAATGCGGCACGCTTCAATTACAGCCTTTCTTAACAGGGGGCCCTAGTTCGCCGAACCTGGTCACCTGTGGTTTGGGGAACTAGAAAGAACATTTGTGGCCGAAGAGAGGCCTTCGCGCTAAAAAAAGGTTCGGGGTCACTTACAATGCATGCCGTGAGCGTTTCATGAATTTTGAGCACCCAGCTTAGGATAAAAGCGTGGATAAAAAGATAAAGGAGAGACGCTGACCAACCTTAGTACAGTGGAAACTGAAGTCAGCCTACTCCCCTTTATGGTCCACTGAACAACTAGCCGATTAAAAAACAAAATAAATTCCTGTCTGTAATTAAAACCATTCACTCCTTTGATTGTCTTATATTCCATTAAACGCCTTGCAAAGATGCGCGCTAGTTAATTATGAACCTTTCGCTGAGCAAAAATGTTCATTTATGTACATTTTTCTTGTTTCAAATCTTCTTTGAGACAAGTTTGAACTGATCCCATATCACGAGCCTGTTCTCATTACATTTTTCCTCCGGAGAGATTTTCTTTGAGCTAACTTGATAAGCTACATCATATCCTCCCATCTGAACGAAAAAAAATTGCGATATTGCTTCATTACGAGAAATTCTCATTTCAATCAGGTCTTAGTTCTACATTATCCGCCTGTGTAACGATAATGTTCGTGGTCTAACCTATTTCTATGAGAATATCGATTTCATACACGAGGAAAATCCGCCAGTTCGCGAAGGGTTCTGTTCAATGCCTTCCGCAGCAGCCATAGTGTCTTACAGCAATAAACAGACCGGAGAAGGAACAAGAACGGTAAGAGACCAAAAGAATGTAAGGGATAAACAAGACTATTCTCAGAGAAAACTTTCAAAAGCAACTCGCTATGCGTCTGTCATATGCATGCTTTATTTTGTTCGAGCATGGCAGCCGTGTTTCTGCGAGAAGGATTCTAACCTGAAATTTGTTTGCGTTATTGAAAGCGAATGGACAGGGGCAGGAGAAATGGAATAATAGACCATTTCAGTGGCCAGACAAAAGAAAAGATGAAAGTAGGGAAAGAGGAGATAATGGAATGTTGTGGTGAGTAGGAGTGTTAGCGCTTGTTTAGAAGCTGAGCAGACAAGGCAGATGAACATGCGGAACGACAGACGGACGGACGGACGGACGGACGGACGGACGGACTGTGTGACTGATTGATATGCATGTATCTGAACTGAATATATCTAAGGATGTCACTTTAAAGTGTAAGGATGCAAGCATGTAACAGTGACTTGTTTACCGCTATTTAGAAGTGAAACACGTTTTCCCAGACCTAAAGGGCTTCCTACACTTGCAATGCTCTCAACGTTGAGCGAAAACATTTTCCGAGCATTCTCCGTACACGGGCGCAAGACACCTGCAATATTTTACCTGCCAGATCGTCACATGATCATCACGTGTTCGCTCTAGGGGATGACAATAGTAACACTATGGATGATCACGAACAATTTATTCTGACCGCTGCAGCTTCTGCGACTGCATTTATTTTTGCCCAGCAGTCTGAGAAAACAAAACGGAAAAGACGAATGTGGGTTCCACAGTGCATTGCTCGTCGAAACCAGTTGGGAGCATACGCGTGCATGTCTTCTACAAGAATATCACCACACGACTCCACCGAAAGCAGACGCTTCTTGCGAATGTCGCACGACAGTTTCGTGACCCAGTTGTCTCGCAATCCACGGGTAAAAACTTCCCGTACTAAATCTCTGTTTGAATAGTCAGGGGATGTGTTTTCGTATATGCTGGGATGTNGCTGCAAGAGATCAGTTAACTGGAAAATAGTTTTTTCTGACCAGATGACTATCAGTCGAAGGCCTAACACAATCACGACCAGCGCTAGACCACACTGCACTAAATAGCAGGATTGTTTCTGATTGGCTGACACGCTTGCAACATTTTGAGCCCCTGCTGGAAAATAGCGCGGCGTGTAATCCCCTAAAATGTTGAGAGGCCTCCCTGAAACATTTTCGCTCAACGTTGCAACTTCCATATATGGTAAATATTGCAGAGAACATTGCAAGTGTAGGAAGCCCTTAACGAAACCAAATGCAAACGCAAAAGGAAAAAAAATCTAATCAAACTCATACATGCAAAACAAACCAAAACAAACCTAGCAATGTATAACAAACAAGCGAGAGAAATCCTAAGAATGATATTAAAATTGCAGGTTTGTTAGCTTTCTGGTTTCAGGTTTCAGGTAGAAAGAAAAGCAAGGAATGAAGGAAAGAAGGAAAGAAAGAAGAAAGTATGAAGGAAGACAAAACGGAAGAATAATAAAATAAGGAAGAAAGAAAACATAAGGGGTCAAAGTAAATTTGCTAATGGATGCAAGACAAACAAATTTAGATCGAGTCATGTTATCTCCCCTTCAAACGTCGAGAGGGCCAATTAGTACGGAACTGTTAGGCACAGCGGCTATAGCACATTTGTTCTTTTGTTGGTTTTTTTATTATTTCGCGGCTTGATTATGAGGGACGCCTGTGGACTATCACTATTCCAGCGCCTGTGGTTATCAATAAATGAGCCGACTATAAAAGAAATGCTTTGTTGACATTCAACATTCCACTACAAAGTGATTTTTATTGTAGGGCTGCCCAAATATAGATTGCATTTGATTCAATTGTGCGTTCAAATTTATTGGAGGAGTTTTGTTGTGCTCTGCACCGTTCCCTAGAGGTCTCTTTTGTTGTTGTTTCTGCGGGTAACGTTATCAGCAAAGTGAATCAAATCACCTTTCATTTATAACGCAGACGTAATAGGTTCGACTTGTCTGCTTTGGCCTTTCTTAATTAACCGAACTAATGCGGGATTGGGCCATGTCTTTCGCCCCCACCCCCTACTCCCGGTTAATTCTTTTACTGTGCAGCACTTCCTTCGTTTCTGTGTAACATTATTTTTGCACGCATTCATAGTTACTCTGCTTTTCTCGATTATTATTGTCCCTTGTCAGTCTCTGGCGTCACGTGACCTTCACGCGACCCATCCGGCACGCAACCCGCAGTGGGTCAGCACCTACCCAGCATGCAAAGTGATGTCGCCCGAAGGTCTAATGCCGTCTGCCGATAGGTGGCCGCTTGTATCATACAACGTTAATAAAACATTTGAACAGATCAAATGATGCGAACTTATAAATAAAGTGACGAAGGTTTCCATTTAGTCACCTGGATATACACGAAAAGCGTCAGAGCAGAACCGGGCAAGGTAAAGGCCGTTCGTAAGTTTGCACGCGGGGTGGGTTTTCATTGGATTAAACATATTTCACGACGCATGTCCAAATGCCCGCAGTAAAGTGATCAGACAATACTTATCTTTTTATATGCAGACGTTTTGTCTACCGAGAAAGGACATTCCAGTTTAACTGAAAGGTCAACTTTACGTGACTGAAAACAGAAATTGCAGTGTCATATGCACTCAGTGAAATCTGTTTTTCAAACACAGCCTTTTTCCGCCTTTCCAACGTCTGCATAAACATAATCATCTAAAGGTGAGAAATTTTCTCCTTTGAAGACTTTTCACTTGATTGCTGTTGAATTCCAGAAAATAATACCTATGAGGAACACAACGTTTGGTCTCGTTTACTGTGGCTCCACAGACATCGTTTTGCCTCCTGACACTTCGGAAACGATACAAGAATCAGGCAGACAAATACATGTCTGTTATTACTGACAAACAACACACACGCCAGTTGTAAATGCATTGCTTTTTGTGGGCAGTGGGGAGAGAACTGTCATGCCACCCTAGCCCAGGATTATGCCATTATGCAAGTTACCGCATGCCCCGAGAGGTCGCCCCCAAGAGGCTTCCCCCGAGCACAAAGATTTTTTAGGCGAAAATGCTGTAGCTTATCAATATGGCTTCCACTTTATGCAAAGCTCGTTAAAATTTTGGGACATTCCTAATCTCCAGAGAAACAGTGCTACTGTTGCATGAAGAATCACTTTCATGTCCAGAACACAACATTCTAATGTGGCTCCCCTCCCCCCCCCCCAAGCACGATGGTTTATATGTCTCTCGGTTCCTAAACTTGCAAAGATATGAACCGATAAGGTCGTTTACACTATTAGCGTAAGCATCGTTTAAGTCCCATCACAGAACTGCAAAACCGATAAGGTGCGTGCTTTTGCGTAAAGAACAAACTCCTTATTGACGCATCTGAGAAGTTATTTCTTCCAGTATATGAAACTGGCATGTTAGTTTTTCTTTGTATCACTCGCTCTAAAATGAATTTAAACAGTTTTAACTATGCGTGCGTGCGTGCGTGCGTTCGTGCGTGCGTTTGGGGAGCGACAAGAAGTGGTTACAGTCCTTTGCAAAGTCCCTGAACTTATCGAACGACTAATGTTGATCAAATGTTAAGAACTAAAATGCGTTAATTCATTTATTTGTGGCGTTTGGATGTTATGCATAGAGATAACTTCCGCACAGAGCCAGGGATGAGCGAGTGAACCCGTGTGGGTGTATGACGTACAGGGACAAATCCTCGGCATGTAGCCCTAAAGGTCAGGGGAGAGAATGTGCGAGAGTGTCGGCGCATGACAAGACGCGAGGATTAGGGGGAAATCGATGAGAATTCCCTCAGCACTTTCTGCCTTTGTTATGCCATGTGAAGACGAACATTTAGCTCTGACGCTGCATCCCCAAGCGCGAGACTGCTTCCGCATTGGCTTACAGCCGGGTGTGAACTGTCCACACTGGCGGCAAGCTTTCGCAGGTCAAGGACGCTGGGGGATGGACTCGTACACACTGCCGATCGAACACAAGGAACCCAGCATTACTGTTCTGGGGGCATTGTTGTCAGCGCTGATCACTCACCGAGTCGTAATGTGAGAGTCTGATGGTAGGCTACAGACGCATTTAACGGGAAAATTTCCGATTAGTGGCATGATGGGTAAATACCGCTTTCTACATAAAACTGCAATAAATATCTTTCCATCTTCTGTACTGCGCATTTGCTGGCAAGCAAATGGTTGCTGGCGAACTACTCTTGCTTCCAGTCCAGTACTGCGTTAAGTGCACCTTTGAGGGTTTGTATTTTTCCCAAATTTTAAGGAGAGCTTGCACCGTTGCCTGGACCGTCCTGCGAAGAAAGCTTTCCCAGCTTTTCCCCTGAATGGCAAAAAAAGGCAGAGTTAAGTCCCAGATGCATGCCAAGCTGTCATGTTGATGGAGCTTTCTGGTAATGACTTTGTCTGAAGCATTTTGCCTCTTCGTCGCCTTCTCGCGCTTCCTCAGTAGCCATTGCCCCTCCCACTTTCCTCTGGCGAGATCCAGGTCACAGCATCTGGGCCGAGTTGAACGAACGCGTATGTCATCTGTACACACGTGACGGCGCATGCTATACACGGTACGAAAAAGCCATCCGACCGCTTCTACGAGCTGAACCAGAAACGAATGGTCATGAATCCCTACCTAATCCAAAACAGTTACGTCTTGTATTACATAAGAAAATATGGGAGTTTTTTTTAAGTAGAAGAGATAAATGTAGTTTATGCTGTTACTGTTGTCACCAAAGAAGATATATTCACTAAATACGTTTAGCTTCTTTTTCCGTAACGAAGAGGGACGTGCATAGCGTAAGCCTGTCAACTTAGGACTTGTGTAAGCATGGAATTGTAGAGAAGGTAGGAAAATGTTAAAAAAATATCTTTAAGGGGCATGCTGGCGTGGTAATGAATGGACCTGGCTTGGTCATAATCACAGAGGTGATCAAGGCTCAGCTACCGGAAATTTGATAAAATGTGACACGTTCCAGAGAGCATGTCTTGCCAGGTGGTGAAATGTATTTGCATTCAGTCACCCTTGATCCCAGGGGCATGGTAAACGGCAGGGAGGAACGGATGAAGAAAGAGCAAAGAAAGCGTCTTAATTTTATTCCGTAATCTCATACGATATCTGTCAAGGTTTCATGATAGAAGACGAACGAACATTCGCTGCTACTTCTCTCAAAGATGAATGTCCTTGTTTTGCGATGAGTCCAAGCATGAAATAGCCTTTTAGGGCTACGTCCTTTTCCCGAAAAAGCTCCAGGAATGACCTCCCTTGGCACGGATTTTGTACGGGCCAGGCATCGTCTGCATCCGCGGCAAATAAATGGTTGGGTGAGCCACGGAGCGACATCTGATTTGGACAGCAAGGCGCCTCTCCTCAGTTTGCTCCTGCGTGTGAATGGCTGCGTGTTGAGGGGAAAATAGTCGCTGGACCAGACCAACGCACCCTCGAGACTTTTCGCAATTTATTGTCCATCACTCGGGGGAATTCCAAGTTGGGAATTTTTGTTTGGTTTTGCCAGATCAGATTTGTTATAGCATATATATATTATCCGTATATGTCAAGCAAATCTCTGCACTTCAAATGACGATTCAGACCGATCGCTTTCAGCTGCATTTTCCCCTCGAGTGCCAGTAAATGACAGCAGATGTGCGGAAAGAGGTATGCTTCTATTTGTAACCTACATTTTCATATATTATTGTTAGACGTCAGCTCATCCACTATGGTCATTTCACGACGAGGCAAGGAGGGTAGAGAGCGATGAAGACTTTGAGGTGGGGGATAAGAAGAAGCAGGAAACTGGGAGTTCTTGGAGAATAACCCGATGGCCACCCACTATACAGGTGTCACATGCAAATTGAAGACTTGCGCCGAATACCATATCCGGACCGACGAACCCCTGTATTAGTGAAAAGCGGCCGTTGAAAATAATGAATATCATCATAAGGGCTTATATTGTATGGAAGTGCGTCAACCTTTTGCCTTTATTCAAAGAAGGAAAAAAAGATTGGATATCTACACTAGCCCTAATATACAGACATGTCAGAGCGGTGTGACATTCCACACTCCCCCCCCCCCCACATCGTCTGTAGGAAACATTTTAAGCGGACAAAAACAAGCAGCCTATAATTTTACACGAATTCAAAGCCGTTACTGTACCACAAAAAAATCAAAAACACGATGTTTTCAAAGGGCTGTTTGAGAAATGCATTAAGAGAATAAAGGAGACGAGACAAGATGGGATGATAGGGACTGACACAGGAAGTATTGCACAGACAGACACACAGACAGACGGGTAACTTCGTTAATAGTACTACACATCAGCAAATAAATCAATTATAAATATGCAAGCTGCATACCGACTTTTCACTTAAGAGGGAAGTAAGACAGCTTGCTCTCGTCTATGAATGCGAAGGAATGGCACCGCCCACTTCACGTTTCTTCAGTAGTCTTTCAAGATTAGGCTGCCTTCAGAGTGACAGACAGACTAATGTGGTTTGGGAGCAGCCTCCCTATCAGTGATTACAGTCAGTGATAAGACCCAATGAAGTAACTGGCGTACCGGAGATTAACTAGGCGTCCCCACAATCCTGCCTGATATCAGACCGGCAGAGATGGTCGGATACAGATTTTTTTCTTAAGAAAAGAAATTGATAATAAAAAGTCTGTGGCATGTGAACGGCTTGTTTGCCACTCTAACAAATGTTTTGCCTGCGCACCAGATTAGGTTTGACGATGCGTCTTTTGATAATCGTAATGCAGACGAAGCGCTCGCCATCATGAACTAGACTCCTGTACAAATGTTGCTGGCATCTGCATGCAGCTTGAAAACAAGACATGTAAAAATGGAGCTCATCAAAAGCAGAACAGATTTCCCTTAGAGATGCGCCTTCTAGATTCCAATGCAGCCATATAAACAATTAAAACATGCGGCGAGACAGTATAAGCACAGCTTGGTTGCTGAATTTCATTGTCTGCGGTGCGTGTCGCTTCTGATGTTGTTTTGTGAAGTTTCAGGGGAAACAAACCCTTTAGTCTATGACTTCTCTCATTCAGCCTCCAAAATGGTCCAAAAGAACCTCAGATCAGCTGTCTGGAGACCTCCTAGGCTAGAAAAAACTGGATTGTCTAGGACACAGGCAGCGCATTATCTCCTCTTCCGGTCCCATGAATAAACATGTAGAATAATCTTGTCTTAACGTGCGTGTCTGGTATTCCACCAAACTTCACTATGAATTCTCCACAGCCAACGGATTAGACGAAAGACGCCGCCCAAAGCACTGATAATCGTCTGCAGTCGGAAAGATAGTCACTTCACCAATTCCCCTACGAGATCTGTAGATGGTGTAGGCATGCAGATGCTGTACACTTTTCTATTTACAATTTCAATTTTCGTATTAAGCTAAGGATTTGGGTAACTGATGGACGTATTTACAAACTTTCATTAATTTGTAGTTTCAACTGCATTCCCTTAAATTTTCGAACACGTTTTCAGCTCCCATGACACAGTACCGCTACCTGTAAGGACCGAGGAGTATGCACGTGTTTGAATTTGTTACGAGCAGGCAAATTCAAATAAATAAGTTTATCACCTAAGTGTCTTCAATACCAGAGTGATAACGTTGAGAGGAAAACCTGTGTATCAACTACCAATGTAATTTACTTCCTGACATTTGTCTCGTGTTGTGCGCTGAAGAGAGATTCTCTGCGCTGATGAAGAAAAAAAAACCTGTTAAAAAGTAGTAGTCTGGCGATCATTTGCAGCGCAAGAAGAGTGAATGGAAAAGACTCCAGGAGAAAAATTACCGCGAAATTCTGTCCGCTCTGTAAAGGCAGTAATGCGTCTTGGGTAACGCACATACTTTTAACGGCACAACGTCAAAGTTGTTTGACCTTTCAGCACGAGCCAGAACTATATTCTATTTCTTACCTTCTCAAGCCTGTCCCCGCATGGTATAGGGTTTCTACATTGCTGCTTTCGATAGACACCAGTTACCTGAAACATACCAAAACAACTCAATTTAGAAGACAGCAGGGGGTGAGCAGAAAAATTTAAGCATACGAAATTAAGGCATCTTTTTAAATAAGCTTAAGCAGCCGGGGATTTGTGCGGATAGGTATACAGTTTGGGCATACAGTGGACTCTGTGTAAGCACGGCAGGTACAGGGACAAACCATATAAAAATCCTGTTCGCTTTCTTTGAATTAACCTGGCCCAGTATTCATGTAAACAGTGCTAAATATATTCCCGAGTGGCGGATTTTTTTTTCCTGTTTCTGAAAACGCTGTTTCGGCGATCTTGGAATAAGCTATTCGCTCCTGGGGCGACCGAATAACTTAATTATTGGCGAATAACGAGGGGAAAAAAACTATTCGGTTTTCGTGCATGGAAAATTCAAAGGAACTTATTGCTGTCATGGCAGATAATCTGGAATAAGTAAGCTTTTCGCGTTTCTTGCATGCAGGGGCTGGTATGTTTCGACCAGAACCACGCCGCCATTTTTACCACCCACGCTTCATTATAGTTCGGCTGGGTTGGATACAAGTGAAAAACGCCCACGGTTACTTGCAAGTGTGCATAACCGTTCAAGTATATTCGCGCACTTCATTCTTATTATCCACATGATTCTCACCCAAGAAAACCGAGATCTGAGTGATCTCTTATCGCAGCGGCAAATGACATTTGTTTTGAGATGATAGCGTTTTGTTCATCATGATTTATTGTTTATGATGCATTGACTCGTCACTAATTTAGTGTCCGTAGGTTTTAACTTTGAAAAAGATGCATTTCTCAGCTGGCAACATAAAAACGCGTTCTGTTTTGCATGCATCTCGTGGGATCACACTTAGGGCCGCGTGCACTTAATTCGTCAAAGTTCCGTGCCTGCTTCAATGCCTTCTGGTGGGCGGACGAGATTAAACAGGAACCTCAATGGAGTAAAAAGAATCGCGTCTTAAGCTTAGATTTAGTGTGGTAAACAGCTTTACAAGACCAAGCCAAGGAGGAACATATACTGTACTAGTATATCATAAAATTGGAAACGATTGCAGACTATACCTGCAATAGTCTATGCAGACACTCGTAAAAGCGATAGCCTTGATGGATCAGTCGGGCCAACAATGGAGCCTTAATGAATTTAGGCGACCTATGAAGTGAGTGAAATCTTCAGATCGACGAAGATAAAAGGTCGTTTCTGCAGTGAAAGCAAAAGATAAGTGCATTTCTCCACGCGGGCGCTCCCATCGTAACTGGAGGTTTGGAAATCGAAGCCACAGGGAGTATTCATTATTTCAAAGCAAACCCTTTTCACGACGGCTGTAACTTGGAGTCAGAATCGCTGGCTTCCTCCGAGAGAGATAAGTATCAGCAGTGACGTAGGCTGTATTTACTCGGTGTCTGTAGACGATTGAAGAGCCGCCTTCGAACCCTCTTGCTACATGTTTTATTGGCGGTCCATAAATCAGTGAACACTATTCGCCATATACTACATAAATGTCCTCTCAAGTCAGTAAGTTCGGTCCTAGATTGAATTAGATGTTTCTCGTAAATGAAAGTTATCTTCAGGATGGAAAGGATACGCTATATCGTGTTGCATCCTGAGATACTGTCGTGTTCCGATATAACTGCTGTCATGAAACCTCCAAACAAGCAATTAAACAAGCAATGCAGTTTGTATTCTGTTTTCAAAGCATCCGAAGCAATTTTGATGATTAAGTGGAATTCATGCCAGATCTTGCATTATCTACTTGCAGGAAAAAATTTTTTCAAGATAAAACTATATAGCAGTGGAACAGTAGTTCTCGGGGGTTGATTGTTAGGGAAAAGTTAAAAGTCAGGATAAAATCCACCAGCATAGTTGAGCTAGGTACATTTTGAACAAGACACAGACAGCACATGTCAACGCTGCAAAAGGTGCTAAAATACGCCTGCACGCGCGCATGGGTGGGGTCCAAACAAGTACACCTGCAAGGACGAACGTAATGAATTAAGTCAAACCAGAAACACATGTAATAACTTTACGTACTTTCAGACTCGTGCCTTTGGAGCAAAACGGACACCCGCATAGACAAGGACTGGAGATGCGAGGATTGTAAAAATCCTCATTAATCTAACCATTTACTGGGTGCCAATAAAACTACATCATTTGGGGTTACAGGCATCTGTATTGCAGAAATGGCATCGACAGCAAACACGACCCACCCACCCACCAACCAACTCCCATCAGCTGTATTTCTTTTTGTTGCTTTATAAACCTATTTTTGTTTGTTTGAACCTGTGTACTGAATATTTCTGAATCTACTGCTATGTGAATCAATAAATGAATTTTTTTAAAGTAAATTTGTTTGCTTTAGTAATTACAGTACAAATACTACAACCTAGGACGCTACAAGACAGGAAGACAGCCGGGACAGACAGACAGACAGACGGAAGGACAGACAGACAGTGTAGGGAGTGGAGAGAGAAGAAGAACCAATATCCCAAGGAACGTCGTGTAAGCCAGCTCAGAACACCGCTATCCCACAATCTTGTTTTTCGACAAAGGAGGCTGCACTCAACAAGAAACAGCCGCGAAGAAACAGTCTCAGGGGAGGGAGGGCTATGGTTCTGCTTTCACACCCTCGGGAGTGTAAGTGTGTTTACCCATACCCTAGCCACGCTGAGGTAAGACCCAGATACGTTTCCACTCGTGACGGATGCAAGGATGATACAGAAACCATGCCACGGTTATCGGGGTCCTTAGTCGTGATTGCATGCATGCTGCTCCTTTGGGTGCCCGGATGTAACGACAAGGCTTATTTCGTCTTAGTCACCCTGCGTTAACTCCACTAATGCAGCCCAACGCAAATAACACACATCTCTGTCCTTTCTTTTCCCTTCCCACATCTACTTTCTTCCCCTCCCTCTCTTCCCTGTACGTGCGGTTATGAACACTCTAAAGCAAGCGAAGATTATCGAAACGCTTTTCTATAACCACAAAACTTTACTACCTTTATGGATCTACAAGTGCTCGAATTTGTTTTGAAACAAAATAGTTTAATAAACATAGTGGAGATGTGAACACTGAATGGTTAATGCTATGTTTAGCACTCTCAAATAATTGTACGAGTGTAGAGGGTGCGCAGTTTTAGCAACATATATGGTAATTAGATTATAGTCTTAACACCAGGAACTGCTACTTTTAAAGTGTGGTATACTATACCTTCCAGCGACACAATGAGAATATTTCTGTCCCCGTTACAGTGAGTTTTTCTGTTTTCATTCTTATAACCCGAACGAACCAACGTTACAGTTACATTACGCACGCACGCAAAAACATATTACACTTCAGAGTCTCTGCCAGCAGTACGTCAAGTAAGGCTTGACCCAAGATGTCAGCAAGGACTTCAAGTTACACGAATCACCATCAAGAAAATGCACACACGTGCGCAGACACCCAAACACGGAGTGAATACGTGCGCGCTGGGAACAAGACCTTCGCAGGGTAAAAAAAAAAGAAGAAAGAAAGAAAAAAGAAAAAAAGCCTGACAGGAGATCTTTCTTCTTTTGATGACGACAGCAGAGGTAGAGAAATGAGATGCAAGGTACAGCAGGTGAGACAAGGAAGCGAGAGGATGCACGATGAGCAGAAAAACACCGGCCGGACCATGACGGTGTTCGAGTCATGTGATTATACTGTGGTGGGGGAAAGAATGACAGCGTGTCTCTGTGGACTTAAGTGTTTTGTATGGACTGGTGCAGGTTTTCACCCTAGAGAAATTACAGCACCAGTTTCCCGCTGAAAGCTTGCATCAAACTTTCATTACAGGGCGAACAGTTGAAATACAGATCAAACAGCACAGGCGCAGTCCTTGCCGTGTGCTCTGAAGCATGACAGCGAAGGCTATGGAACCGTCTGTAGGTTTCGCAGAGCAGTAGTTCTCCCTGTGTAATATTCAGGCTAGTGCTTTGTTGATTAGTTTGTGTAATGGCCAGGCCGCATAATATACTGGCTTGTATGGATCAGCCTTTGTGATATGCACACTAACTGTGGCAAGGTCTGCACGATATGAAGTTGAGTTGTGGGTCAGTCTGTAATGCCCCGGCTGCTTGCGGTTAGGTCGGGGAAATATATAATATATGGTTCGGTCTGCATTAGGCTAATCTCCACACGCCTTCGGGGGCTAGCGTGCAAGCAAGGACAGAAATACAAACATAAATCACGTTCAGTATGACTAGCTATTTTCTATATATTGCAGGCATCCAAACATGTTTTGTTTCAAGTTCTGGGCTGTGAATTTTCTATTTCATTAATATCTGGTTCGTTTTCTGGCCCCGTATGCATCTAAACTGTACTAAATTTATACCGGAATAGCGGACTTTTTCTGCCTCCGAAAACGCTGTTTCAACAAGCTCGGAATAAGCTGCTCGCTCCCTGGGACAACCGAGTAACTTAATTATTACTAAATAACTAGTGGGAAATAGGGTATTTAGTTTTAGTGCATGAGAAATTCAAAGAACTTATTCTAGACTAACCGCCTTGACAAGAATAAGTCAGCTGTTTGGTTGTCTTGCATACGGGGCCAGGAGTTCACTGTTATCCACAAGTACGTGCTACTGTCTATGGAAATAGCAAACGTTGGTAGTGGGAAAGGTAATATTAAATACACCACTAGTTGACACAGCAAATGACGAGGTTAGAATAGCAAACGTCTAAAATAGCTTCTGGCTAAGTGTGTGTGTGTGTGTAAAATAAGAAATATATATACACGAATGGCTGCTTGTATACACAGTTATGCAATCCTTCCTTACAATACCACTATTATCATCGTCCTACCGCTGCATAAAAAATGGCTGGGCAAAGAGCAAACACTCACGGATCATGTTTAACTAACAAAGTTGCCAGCCCTACACCCTATATACGACCGTTTTCTCTCTGCAAAAGGCCCAAGTTTCTCGGGAAGTGTATTTACGGCGTAGACACAAGAGGAACGCGAGAATTAAATATCAAAGTACGGGAAGGCGGCCTCCTTTCAGCAGTCAAAGAAGGTTGGTTCTTCCTAGAGGGGAGATGTGTGTGGGAGGTGGGAGGGGCGGGCATAGCAAAGCGTGCTACTCGATCTCGGAAAAGGGAGGGAGAGGGTAGAGGTGACAATGAGCGAGGAATGGGCAATCCTCGTGAACGGCTCATCAAAACCACGCAGTTTCCCGGAGGTCGAAGGTCAGCAGCTCGTCTTAAATTTAAAAAAAACGCCATGTTATTCCTGGAAAGGATATATTTTATCGGGCGATAAATTCTGAGACCACGGGTCAGCTATTTATGGATATTCTTCGAGTAGGAAGTGTGTGTGTGTGGGGGGGGGGGGAGTAACCTGCCCACAAACACTGCGAGTGAAATAGCTGGGCTCCATTTTATCTACTTATTAGTAGGTGTAATTTTTACTGAAAATGATGAACGAAAAATATAGTGAGACACACAACTGGTATAAAGTGATACCATGCAAAGAGAAACACTCATGATAACGACCCTTAAAGAAAAGAGAGAAAGAACAAGAGAAAGAGAGAAAAAGGAGAGAGAGAGAGAAAGGAAAGAAAGAGAGAGGGAAAGAGAGAGAAAGGAAGAGAAAAGGGATGAAAGTACTGACGAACAAAATATTTTTATAATAATTAAAAAAAAACCCGTCAGCTATCTTCTGATTTTACTCCGTCCTTGCCTCAAAGTGTTGTAATACAAGCTGAACTGCATTTAATGCGATATATTTTTTCCCTTAAATTGTCGTATTGCAGATCGGAAGCTTCTACAAACTAAGAAATACCATACCTCTGCGATGCTAGCAATGGATGATAAACATGCTTTATTGGCAGTAACCTGTAGTTTGAAGGCTGTTAGAAGTAGCTTTATATCGCTAACATATACCTTCCTATTCAGGTATGCTACACCTAAGTAAAACCGAGTTTCATTATTCTCTGGCCTTCTGCCGGAAGTTCGAAAAGTGTGTAAATGTTGCGCTGATTACAGTTTAAAATAGTAATATTAAAATAGCAAGACTGTACTCTAACATATGCAGTATTTTATTCTAGTTTTCATTTGAAGATAAGTGAATATATTTTAAATATGTATATGCATTCATAAATATACAAATATGTACAAACAAAGACAAATCACATACATACAACCTTTATCAAAGTGTCCCTTTCATTAACATATACTGAAGGAGTTGTTGAGGTTAACGAAAACACTGTAATTAAAATGAATGGTGAGAAGTGAAGCACTCGTATCTTGCATAAATAAGGACATGCCCGACTTTCCAGAAAGTGAGTGTGCTGCCTTTGAACAAACACTCCTACTTTTGGACGTCAAAATACATTTTTATGTTAATGCCAGTGAATAGAATCACTGTTTGTAACGTGCAAATCATGCGCGCAAGTGCTGTTACATCTACTGTTACATCAAGTGCTGTTACATCTATCATTTCGGGAAAGTGCGCGCTTTGGCGCAGAGTTATCGGTTGCAGCGCCACCTGGGTGACAAAGTTTGCAGGAGGTGACGTAGGCTTGTGCATGCTCACGTCCTAACACCGATCACTGTCGTGACATCCCTGCTCCCCCCTCCTCCAACACACACACACACACACGCGGTTATTGATGGAAAACAACGTCAACTACACAACCTAGAGGACTGGAGATGAGAAAGGGGTGGCTCTGCTGATCAAACGTTGTCATTACCATGGTAAAGCGTTGGCCTCCGAAACAGAAGACGTTGGTTCGATACCCGTGCCCCACCACACGCTTCGCCCAGCTCACCCAGAAGGGAAGGCAGCAAGGGGGAGGGGATGGGCACCGCGCTCACGACGCTAGCCCACAGAAAAATGGGGGTAGGGGTCTCATACACCCCTAGTCCCTAACGACCTAAAACAGGTAAGAGGACAAATTTTAACTTTAACTCCAGCATGCAACGACAGAGGTCGGCGACCCTTAATGCCCTGGTGTCGAGAAGAATGATCCACAGAAAAGCATCGAAGTGCTTTCTGCAGAATATTTTTGCCTCTACAGCGATGCTAATTATCTAGTAATGAACTCATACAGCCTGGATCCCTAATGACACGCGTTTTCAATATCGTTCTCGTCTTCCTAGTCCACAATGTCGTCGTCATTATCTTCGTCGTCATGATCATTGTCGTCGTCATCATCTTCATCTTCGTCGTCATGATAATTGTCGTCGTCGTTATTCAGAGGAGGCGGAGGAGCATAAGAAAAAAAAGAAGGAGATTGAGGTGTGGGAGGATGTAAAGAAAGCAAAAGCCATCTGCGATGAAGTAATTTATGACTAGGATTCAGGGCTTCCATTATAATCGAAGCCATAAAACACAAAACGCTGGGATAAGGGAAAGTGGGGCAGGTCAGGTGTTACAAGGGAAACTCGTGTTTCGCTTGCCGTTTCCATTTGCTTGTTTATTGGATTTTAAACCAGGTCAGGTTCCAAGACCTTCCCCAGGCATTCAGTCTCCATTTGCAAACATGGACCAAACAGCTTCCTAAGTGAAAAGTTGAAATGCTAGCGATTTCCAAAAAGAAATCGCAGAATCTAACATCTTCATTCCGATGTGCTATTAAAAGAAAACCTGCTCTGCATTCAAAAGGCCAATGTGTGTGTGTGTGCGTGCGTGCGTGTGTGTGTGTGTGTGGGGGGGGG
>SMGT01013566.1:538862-558500 GCA_004794575.1 Lanistes nyassanus
GGGGGGGGGGGGGGGGTAGGGATCGGAGAGGATAGCGTGTGGATGTGCTGCAGGAGCGCTAATAAAATAGAACAGTTTAATGATCTTTGCCTGTAACTGCCCATCGCCTGGGTCTTGTTTCAAAAGCGTGCAATACTCTGGTGTCCCGGGATGGGCATGATAAAATGTCAAGCAGCAGAACGAAAGAGTGCACTGCCTTATAAAGTATGTTGGAATGCGAATGAATATAACTCATAATTTCGTTGTGTTTGTTGATACCTTTGTTTTCCACTAATACTGATCAATAAAACTCTGCATGTCAAAGCAGCTGTAATGTTTTACATCTTCGACCAGAGTGTGCTGGAACAAGCTCGCTGCTTTTTTAAAAAAAAACCACGAGAAGCTAAGGATTTAATGAGGAGATGCCCATTTTCGTGACCAGTCTTTATCAAGGGGGTTGGTGAAATGGGATCTAGCGATTTGCTTACAAAAATCGTTGTGTGCAATGGTTTGTATCTTAATATGATCCTTCACTGCTTCTATTTTTAGACTTCTGTTAAAAATAATGCAATCAAAAAGCCCCTCTGGAGGCACTTTTTTCAAAAGCCGAACCCTTACATCAATCAGTTAACAAATACGTCTTGATGTTTATCTCAGTGGGATCCTCGTTTGCTTTATTTTCTTTTAAATGTACAGCGCGAAAAGCCATTATCACGATGCAGAGATTCTATTGGGATTACTTTAAAAGATTATCTGTTTACTATCTGCGTGTACAGAACACCTTCCCCGCAAGAAGGGCATTCCTGAACTAGAACAAAATATAGCTGTGTTTACCGAACTAGCCCGAACTGTACATCGATTGCAAGTCTCAGCCACATATTACATAAAATTAGTCACTTTTTTAACCAGATCTCGTGTCACTGGAATATACCATTGAGAGACTTCATGTACAATAGACTGATGCTTGATGATTGACGATGATTGACGACAACGACGACGACGACGACGACGACGACGGCGACGGCGACGACGACGACGACGACGACGACGACGATGATGATGATGATGACGATGACGACGATGATGTCAGTAGGCGCACAGAAAGAAAATAGAAAGATTTTAAAATACGTGGTCTGATTTATCACATGTATTTAGAAATCGGGATAAAACATTTCTTACGTAATTCGATGCACTTATTGCTTATAGTATCTGAATATGATCTGATTTATATTCAGTGCAAAATAATACAAACTTGTTTACTGTTTGTCTCAAAGGGACCTCATTTAGTGTTGATTTCATGAGAAAAAGTAACAGCGAACACATCAGTTCCGAGACCTGCTTGACAGACGGAATGATGGTAGCCTGGCAGGCGAACAGACACAAAGCCAGTGCTGTAAGGGACCCGATGGCTAGGCACGTCCAAACAGAAACTAGACCCGTTTACAGAAAAGTAGAGCACTAAACCCCCGTACATCAAGACCCAGCAGCCCCAAGCTGAGCAGTTGTAGAAAACAGACCCGCCACATCTACAGCCACAGGTAGGCTTCCTTCCGCTGCCTCTAGAAAACACCTGCCTTTAAATATACAGAAAGACAGTTCGTAGAGCCAGCAAATTTATGACTGAACGCAGAACGTTGAACCACATGCCACCAGAAATGGCTTCACGCAGAGACCGTGGGTGTGCATTCTCTTGCCAGTAACCCGACGTCACTGTTTGTATTTTCACTCTGTCTGTCTGTCCGTCTGTCCGTCTGTGTCCGTCTGTGTCCGTCTGTGTCCGGTCCGTCCGTCCGTCCGTCCGTCTGTCTGTCTGTTGGTTGGTCAGTAGCACTCGCCCTTTCTTTCTTTCTTTACGAAGGAGGGTACTAAAATACAGAGGAAAGCTTGCGGAATCTCTAGACTCGGAACACTTACTGGTTACATCCTAACAATCCTCACAGCAGATAGTCCCGATTCTGTGAACACCAACATCAGAAATGAAAACTCCTAGCCAGACAGCAAGGAAGAGATGTTCTACTCGCAGGACTTTAAGGGGCAGGACCCCTGACCTCATAAAATATTCTTCGGTTGTTAGTACGGTAGGGGTGCACAGCGATCAAATTCATTAAAAGGTAAAATAGGTCAGCCCCAGGTAAACTGATGTCTCGTATGCTGAATTTGTCTTCCGTGTCCGGAACCCCTAGATAAAAGCTAGTCTTCTGCAGCACCCTTGTGTTAATACTATGGAGACGCGGAGACAGAAAACAGTTGTGTATAAAGGAAGGTCATAGTCCCAAAGTTTGAAAAGTTGGTTGTTGGGTGGTGGGACTGTCCCACACTGTGACCAAATAAGCAAACATATGCTTTTGTGCAGAGGCGCGACCTACGCTGTTTCTCATCCTGCCACGTGATGTGAGAAGATACTTCAAGTTGTTGCTCAGACGGCGAAAAGAGATGATGCCCGGGAAATCTCGCTGCGTTTTTCGCGCTGCCCTTTTCAGCAGAGAGAACCGCGACCGAACAGAGCTTTGCGCCATCGAAGAAAGACGAATAGTCACGCGTAATGTAAAACAAGCGCTCTTCCAAGAAAATGGCTTCCGGTTGTTTGCAGCCTCTCGTAATAAGTGTAGACTGGTACGTTGTCTCGAGCCCTTCCTAAGTGCAAGGCATTTCTCAGTCTCTCGACGGCTTACCTAACCTGCATAAGTAATCTCTCATCTTCAAAGGCAAGCAGGAGCGCCCGATCTTTGAACGTCATAGAGGAAACTTACGAGACGAGAAGGAAAAAAACACTTGCTCCGGAATTGAAATCTGTCTGCTCTTCATTCGCCTTGACCAAGTTATGCCGGCAAAAAAGGTTTACGACTGCTTTCTTCCCCCATTAACCTTTAGGGTTCTGTAAAAAAAAAAACAATAAAAAAACAAAAACAAGACAGGTGGTGGAGACAGAAAACGGGGGGGGGGGGGGAGGTGGGGGAAGAGATAAAGATTTAAAGAGCACATAAGAGATAACCATTGAATGGTTATGGAGGAGATATTAGTAAAACAAGCGAACGAAGGAACGAAGGAAGAAAAGAAGGAAGGAACGAAGGAACGAAGGAACGAACGAACCATCAGTCGGCAAGACCCCCAAGTCTACATCGGGTGCAGGGCCTCCAAAGATACGCTAATTATCTCTGGCTTACATTTCCGATACGAACAAACAGGAAGACAACGCTGGCCCTATGAAACGGCGACCCGCACGACACGGGTAGCTAAACAGCCTTGCGTGCGTGCGGGATATCAGGTCTGCTTTGTCCCGTTTATCAAACCGGAAGCAGGCAGGGCCTCGTTACTGTCACGTACCCCACGTGCAGAGTGACACTTTATGTAACCGCCAAAGGTTGCGGAGTCCGGATGTGACGCAAGCTAAATGGTTATACAAGAAAAACGCTTTAAAGTGGACAACGCCGAAGAAGGTTTAAACGTACTTTAAATTAGTTTATTTTGAGATTATACAGGGAATCAAAGAGGTCCCGCCGCCTTCCCTTCCACTCTCCCACCAAACCAGGATAGAGACAGTTCTGTCCGCTAGGCAAACGTACTGCACGACCGCCCTAGAACTCTCGCCGTATAACATAAGCCGGAAAACGCAACTATTTTGAGAGAGAGAGAGAGAGAGAAGCAGTTGCACTGTCTTACCTACATTTAACAGGACTGGGTACATCTGTTCGCGACACATCCAATGCGGCAATTTCTTTTAAGCTGATGAGTCCACTGGTGTTAAGCTCTATGCAGGCCATTCGCAGAATGTTCACCAACAATGAACGCGCCTTTTGCCGGAAGGTTGGGTACGGTGAGAGAGGAGGGGAGGGAGGGTCCCGAAGATTCTCCCCCTCATGGGAAGACGTACGGTGCAGATCGCCGGGGCATAATATTCACGTACGTCATCATCCTCACACGTAACCAAGTCATGCTTAAACACAAACTCAAGCATAGAATGAACTTAGCGACAATAAGGATGTGGGTTCTTGCCGCTGTTGTAGTGATAATGGCGGTCCGAGATGTAACGGCTGTTCTTGCTGATACTAACGGTATTGATCTAGTAACCCTTTATATTTTATTTTAAAAGCATAATCCGCGCCAGAGTCGAGTTCAGTGTTTTGTGTTCTGTCCCTCCCTCCCTCTCTCTCTCTCTCTCTCTCTCATTCTTTCGTGCTGCTTACCTATGTGTATATGAGCACACACACATACACACGCACACAATCACACACACAACACATACACCGCTGGAATCACACGCACATGCAGTTACAGATCTCGTGTAAAATTTAAAGGTTTTGTCTTTACCTTCTACCTACACTTCCTGCTGTGAACGTCATTTTCGGGAAAAGAAGAAAATTTTGAAAGTTATCTTAAGTCATTACACAGATCCATGGTGGCTCTTAAATCCAACTTTACTGCCCTTTCTACATTTTCCAACAGTCCTTGATGTCGACAGGAGTGACAAAAAAAGAGGGATCAGAATGTGATAAAAGCACCAAACAATTCGAGCGGAAAGTAAGACAACGAAATGATTGCACCCAACTCCATTCCCTTACCACACACACACACACATTATATTTTTGTCTTATGTCATCACGCAGCGCCGCAGGGCCCCAGCTTTTCTCCATCTCCACTGAAAGCAGTATACTTTCTTCGTGGATTCTTTCAGTTGTTAAAAAAATATGGTCATTGTTGCAATGCCACTGGGGAGCCAATCACCTGTGTTAACAAACCAAAGTGATGCGACCAGAATAAAATCCAAAGTGATATGACCAGAATAAAATCCGAAGTCATATGACCAGAATACAACAAGAAATAAGCACATAAACAAATGAAGCACTAAATAAAGTAAACAAATAAAGAAAAACTGAAAGGAGTTTTTGGGCGTCGGTCTTTTTGTGTGCTGTCTCCCAATTCCGTCATTGGCCCCCCACCCCCCAGAATAACAACAAGAACAACAAGAAGAAATCCCATAGCACAAGGGGTTTCTTGAAACGGTAAAGTTTAGTTTTGCAAGAAACTTTCAGAGAACGGATTTATGTTATTCCAACGTCGTTTCTGGATCTAGCTGAGGCTGCAGCCAGCGTTCACCCTTCTGCCTTCAATCTGCAGTTAACACCCCACTCCCCCACCTTCAATCTGCAATTAACCCCTCTGCCTAGAATCTATCACCAATGTTAACTTTGTTAGACGTGCGAGGTGCAAAGCTTCGGCTGATTCACAGCCTACGAGAATCATCGGACGTGTGTTTCTGCTCATTCGTACCTGTCATCGTGACTGTTGACTGCCTTGACAGCCCATGACACAGATTACGATGTGTTTGTGAACTAGGAACCCCTCACCTTGTTCGTTCTTATCCTCCTTCCCACTCAAGCAGAATTCTCCTGTAGAAGGTCTTGCAGATATAAGAGTAGAATGCAAGTCACATGAACAGCGGAGGCAAATTAAACAAGATGTCTTGTTTAGACACTGTATCTTTTCTTCCTGGTTAAGCAAAACGTATGATTGTATATTGTTATTCGATTTCACCGATATTGCAAGTGAAACGTGTCGCCCTCTTGACGAAGTCGGTTTCCAGGCACCTTGACACGTGACATGCAAATGAGACCAGAAGTGGCGGCTTCATTTCGTTACGAGTGCCTTCGTACGGAGACAGCTGGCCACTAACCAGGATGAAGAGTACTGGGAGTAAATCGATCGATGATAGGATGCATGAAAATGGCTTTCCTCTCGGAAGACGTCCTTATCGTCTGGTCTTGACGAACGGTTTGTGTGGCGCCGCCACCGACAGATGGAATCCCAAGAATGCAGGAAAGCTTTTGCCAGCGAGAGTCAGAAGGTATAGTCCCGGGAAGTCATTTTAACAGGAAACTGCTGCAGCAGCCAATTGTTTGGTTCCATGCAAGGACACCAGACTGTTTCATAGGTAAAATCAATGTTGCTATAACGTCAACATTTTCCCACCTTAGATTCAGGCTCTTACTCTGCAATACGTTCGAAAGCATGTGGAAATTGCCCTTCTGACGGATTCACATGGAGACCAGAGAGGGTAGGACTTTTGTTACAATCAGTGAATTTTTAGGAGGTGTTATATATAATAATTATGTGAAGGAAAATATGCGCACAGCCTTTGTTCTTGAATTCCTGCAAGTGCAGTAGTAGCATTCAGGCAGCCTGGATGTAAGCGCGCGCGCGTACGTTTGCATTGAGGTGGACAAAGAAAAAGGAGAGAAACTATACAGAAAAACCGAGAAGGAGAGAGGCGGGTTGGACGACCAAAGGGGGAGAACAAACATAGAGGAGTGGGGGGGGAGAAGGAAGTAAGAAAGCCTTTAGATCCCAAATCCACACAAAGTAAACAACGGGCCCAGGAAACACGAATATCAGGAGTGGTTATTACGTCGGTTCCCGGGATTATCTATACTTTTACTCTACGTAAGGCGCCTTCTAAACATAATGCCTGGAAAATACATCAGCAAACGTTGGCGGGCGATAAAAGCAACAAAAACGACAAAAGCAACTATTTATAGACCTGCATGGGCCAGAGATATAAATACATGTCAGACGCAGGAGATAAGTGTACGCCCAGCCAGACAAGTGGCACATAAGCAGTATTAATAATGAGGCAGAGATTCGAGGTTCGCAAGATGTTGGGAGCTTACGTTAATTAGCAAGCAAGAAAACTGCGGCGACAGGAAATGAGCGGAGCATTAAAAAACCATTTACTTACTCGCGACGCGAGAATAAGGAAGTGAACTTTTCGCACAAAAGTTGTTACTCTCGCTGGGTAGAATGCACGCTCGCTCCCTCGCTGAGTCAGTCAGTCAGTCAGTCAGTCGCTCGCTCGCTCACTCACGCACCCACTTGCGCAATCAAACGTTATTTCCAGTTTTCACAAGAACATCTTACGTGCACTCAGATGTGAAATCGCCCACGCTCACGTGGAGAAGCTAAAGTTTATTGTAAACCCTTCCCTAGAGAGGAAGAGGGAGAGAAGAAGAGAGAAGCGGGAAAAAACGAGTGACAGAAACAACAAACAAAGAGGTGAGAAGGAGGAATAGAAGTGGGCGGGTAGAGAGAAAGAAATGAAGAATCTTCTTGCACCTCGTCGATCACGGGTTAAAAAAAAACTCAATCTTTTGTCTAAGAACAGTAGACCGATATAATTAGAATCTTCTTGAACCGCGTCGATCATGAGTATTTTTTTTAAATCCTTCTCGTTTTGTCTAAACAGAGCAGGCTGATATAATTTAAACTGTTTAATGGGCTCCGGACCCAGCAACTATCGCACCTTAAAGCAATTATAGGCTTCGAATACAGAACCAGTCAGCTTAAACAATAGCGGCGTTTAATCGAGTTTGCAGGTACGTGAACTCGCTGTATGGGTGGGTCTGTGCAGAAAAGCTGCTTCTTATCTGAGCCATAAAATCCTAGGGGAAACTTCAGTGTACTTTGTGACATTGAAACTAGAAAAAAAATCCCAGGAGTTGATTGTTCCAGATCATAAACAAACACACTGGGATAGCAAATTATGTGTATCTTGCAAGGTTTCCATCCTACGTGCTGACGGATGAAATAGTCTTGAGTTATTAAGCGAAAAATAAAGAAATGAAGAGTTTGAATACAGTAAAATGTCTGGGGTTTTTTTGCTGATGGGAGAACAATATTTCACCAGACCACCTACGAAGACCTTGACGAGCTTTGTAAATTCTGAAATAGTTGGTACTTTGCAAGGCTATACGATTCAAAATATTGCCAAATAAGTAATCAAAGGTTTTTTATGCTACAAAATCAGAGAGATTTGGTGTTTAATAAAACTTCTTGTGGGTGTCTGGAAGATGCAGAATTAAGAAAGGAGTTGATTGTTGCGTGCGTGTGGGGGCAGGAAATGAACAAGAGAAAACGCTAGCATTATTATTCTTTTTATTCTTTAGACGATCGGGAGAAAGAACCAAAGAAGAAATATATACTTAGCCAGTACCCTGAGCAGCAGAATTTCTGACACACAGGTATTTTGTTTGACGGTCGTATTTACAGCAGGCAGTGAATAATGACAAGGCTGGGAAAATGGGGTGGGGGGAGGAGAATAAAATAAAATGCAGTAACTATTTCCTTTAACTCAAGTGTAGGAGTTGTTTGGGTCGGACAGTGGGCATAGTTACAATTAGCTGAGGCCAGTAGCATATATATTTTTCACGTGGTATTTGTAACGAAAGGCAGAAGGATATCGTTAATTCCTTCCTCGTGAAATTCTTCATAATCATTTTGTCGCCAATACCAAGGTGCACTATAAGCCAAATGAATAAAAGGAAAGACGTAATTTTTGAAAGAACAGTAAGCATTAGATGTTTCCCATTTAAGAAAGCATGAAAAAGGTCCCTGTATGCATGTATTTATTTGCTTACTCACTTGCTTCAGTATTTATCAACTGTAAACATTATTTAATTTTGTTATACTTCACAAACCAGTTCAACATCTTTTTTTCTTTAGAAATCATTTCGAAGCTTTGCGAAACCTCGGTTTCCCCATGTCAAAAGCAGAGAACATAATCTAGTACGCGAGACGCCAGAATAAATCCCATGAAGTCTTCGGGATTTCGGTAGTTACATTCCTTAGAGCAACCGCCTGCAGAACGGCTGAGTGGGGCGCGGCGTGGGGGGGGGGGGAAGAGGTGAAGTAGGAGTCGGATCAATAATGAAGGAAACCGGGGAAAGCATTAATTACTTTAATATATGCAGCCATATCACTCACAGTTGCGGCCCCTGAGTACTAAACAGCCTAACACAAGTCCTCGAATCAATAGGCTGGAGTTTTGTCAAAACAAGCAAGTCGTAAATAGGCAGCTCATGTCCAGGAAAAGTGTAGGGGAGAAGAGAAGAAGTTTGGAAGAAAAATGCGCTCAGCTGCACGCACGCGCACGCACGTATATACACCCTCTCTTCCCATATTTCTCTAGTTCTCTCTCCCCTCCCTCTTCTCTTCCATGCGTTCCGCCATGTGAATTTCTGCTCCTACCACACCAGTCATACATCCACCTCTGACAGCTGCTCTACGACAACATATCTTCAATTCTCAGTCCTCACAGAAAAGTCAAACTGCTTCACTGAACTACGCTGGCTTCATTGAGTAACATTAATGTACTCTTATAATCCCCAAAACCTTGATCATTTATGTTTTTAATATTTCTAATTATTACTACAGTTTATAACTTTTCTGTCTGTCCGTCTGTGCATCTATTATTTTTTTAATTTTCCTTTATTTTTCTTTCTTCGTCTCTTTCTTTTTTTTAATATAACGATGACTACTTTAGATCAAAGTATTATAGTATTTTGTACTGAAAGATGTACTTAAAAAAAACTACACAACAATCCTATAGAATGGTTGGTGATTGGGAAACACTAAAATGCACACGAAGATTTGTTGCGAAACAAAGTGGAGAATTGATGAGGAACACAAATGGAGAGCGAGAAGACGGAAGATTCAGGGCCGGGAATCGAAGTCATTGATGGCTACTAGTGACGAGATGAATGTATCGGGGTGCAGGAGGCTAGCGATTCTGCACCCGACCTGTGATTTGCTGGCGGACAGAGAAATTAGTTAGGGGAGGGATGCGAGTCACCGCTGCCTCTCGTACGCGCCTACGTGTGCGCTCTGCGGCATGCAGCACTGGCGTGGGCACGCTCCTGAACAGAACAGGACAACCACAAGCAGAGATAAGAGCCTGGTGGGTAGGGGTGGGGGAAGGGGGAAGTCGAACAAACACACAAATAAACCAACTGATTCTTTGACCCAGGGATGGAGAAAGTCAAACAAGAAATCGCCTCTCTTGGACAAACTCTCACGTTCTCAGTTTTGTTTAAGTTGTTGTTGTTTGTTTGTTTGTTTGTTTGTTTGTCCGTTTTTTTTTGGGGGGGGGTTCATTTTCAAACTATGCAGGAAAATGTAACAAGACTGGATCGAGCTCTTTTCTGCAGATAATGGATAACACTATCATGAACCTAGAAATGTAAACAAACATAATGGCAAACCAACGGACCGACAGACGGACGAAGGACTAAAAAACAAACAAAACAAAAAACCCTAGCAGACATACTCTTTGGCTTCGAAAGTAATTATGGAAGAAAGATTCGACGCATTATTTTTCGTCGCACGTCTGCACATTTCATCTTACTCTAGCGCTCACGCATTTAGTATTGCGTATTGGCTTAAGTGGAAGACCAATTCAAGATGAGTGGAAAGGAAAGGAATACGAGAAGGAGAAAAAAAGAAAGTGAAGATAATTATGAAGGTAAAAATTACAAGAAGATTAATGAGAAGTTCCGAAGACCATCTACAGAAAATAATGCACCTTCCTTTTCCCCCTACCCCTCCACACACACACACACACAATAAAAAAGTGAACAAAATAAGCAGAAAGTAGTATGTTCCGTACACGATGCTTTATTTCCATTTTACGCATGATACCAATCGATCGACCTAACAGCTTGGTAAGGAGAACAGTTCTCTCCCCTTTCTTCTCCCACTGTGGTGAACAAAGTAACACCATTTACAAGCACAGAGTTGCCTCCCGCTGTTCCGCAAATGCAACCTCTAACGCTTGGCCAGCAGCCTAGGGAAAAACGTCATTTCATTCTGTGCGTCACGTGACGAGAGTAGAAATTGACTAGAGCCTCTGGCCTCATCAGTCTTCCGGAATTCCGATAACAACTTACTCTTTCCTTTTTTTTTTCTTTTTTTTCGATTCAGGTTACCTTTTTTAAAACTTTATTCTTTTAACCGAACTCATGGTGGTGTAGTCGATGACGTGTTTTGTGAGCGCCCAACGGGGAGAGAGAGGAGCGTGCGTGTGTGTCTGTGTGCGCGCGCGAGCGCGCGTGTGTGCGTGTTCACATACTTGGTTGTGTCCACAGCGGAAATAGAGAAGCGCTGAGCAAAAACAAACACAGGCGAGCTAGATTTCCCTACCCACGAAGCCTGAAATGCCCTCGCCTCCATAAACACTCGGGACTAACAGCGAACTCAAGGCCTGACGTGCACCTGTTCTCGTGACCCCATTGGCTCCTCCACCCCCTTCCCACCCATTGCAATGCTGTTCAACTCCTCCCATCAGATTCGTTTTTTCTGCTGATTTTTTTTTTCTCGCTGGCTTCCATTCCTGCCTCTAGTTTATGTCTTTGCTTTTCTTAGCCTTCAGTGACATCTACTAAGAAATGAATCCACACTTATCAGAACCATGCCGCACCTTTCAGTGCAGCGATAGCACTGAACAGAATTTCTTGTTTACAACATTTTGAATTTGTACACACCAGACGACCATGTCAATCTATGCGAAACTAGGCGAAATATGATCATTAAACTATTGCATCCCTTAGCTCATTGCCCGCTAATCAAGCTTAATAATTAAAGTCACCTCGGCATCAAAAGAAAAAACACTGTTCTGAGCTGAGCGCATCATCAGCCTCTCCCCATGTCCGGGTAGTGTAAGCGAAATTATTAACCGAAAGCATTTTCAAGGTGTCTCGCATTGCGTCCAGGGCCAAACAGAACTGCACTGAAAACTGTATGGGTGTGGCACATAGGCATGGAAGGAGTGCAAAAGAAATGCCTGTGTTGTCGTGTCTGTACAGTTTGCAGCCATGCCACCCAGTGGGGGAATATTACATTTAGTCTTCTTTGATCATATTCCATTTTCCCCACAATGTAGTATATCTCGTGTGTATTCATGGAAAAACCTCTTAGCAATAAGGCAACACGCATTTGCCCAAGTCCACCATTGTTACTACGTTCTTTTAAAAAATGTTCATTGTATATTGCATCGGAATCTCTCTCTCTCTTCCCCCATATCTCTTTTATTATGTTTTTAAACGTTCATTGTTTATTGCATCGGAATCTATCTCTTCCCCCATATCTCTCTTACTATGTTTTTTCTTAAAAGTTCATTGTATATTGCATCGGAATCTCTCTCTCTCTCTCTCCCTGGGAAAAAAACATAACGGCACCACATCTAGAATTCAATAAACTAGTTAGTGGTTAATTTACGAACGTAAATGGTTGGCTTCCTTGAAGGCTCGGCAAGCAGAAAAATTACGCCTCAGATTTTGTAGAAATCAGTGTCCAACAACTCTTTAGACTATCATCAGTCGGCGCTTTTATTGGCATTTCGAAATGAGGCAGAATGTTCCGCTCAGGTTAAACAGATAGCACGCGAATTCAGTGCGTGAACTGCTCGCATCGACGTCGATACCAGAGTTCTTTCAATGCCGAACTGCATGAAGCAATAGAGACTAGATTTATTCCTGGATTATGGGAATCGGCAATCTCGTAGTTAAAACACCGGTATCCGCGGCAGAGAGACGACCTCGCGAAACAGGGGGGTTTACAAAACATTCCTTCCTCCAGGCTACCCAGCTGTGAATGAGTATCGTCTGGATGTCGCATAGGGTTTCAAAAAGGCAGCTAATGGGAAAAAATGGGACCGCACGTATACAACGCAGAAAAATTGTGGCCTCCAACACCTCATTCCTTTAACGACAAACTGGTATAACGTTAGCGTAAAAAGCCTTATGAGAAATTAGAGGTTCAACTTTAATGCATAGGACAACTTCGCGTCATTGTGTCCTCTCTACATCAACCACCTATACCCAAGAGTGGTGTCTCAGTAATGCGGATATCACAGCCATCATCAGTCCCAGTAAACGTATACGACAACGAATTCATATGGTCATGTACGTAAATGCACAATATTTGTCTCCTAGAATACCGAAGCTTCACACACCAACGCGATCTTTCTTTCCATCCGTGGCCTCGCCTACCTACCGTTGCCCAAAGTCTCTCTGGACCGGAAGGCAGAGAGTTCCGCTGATTGCTCCTTCTCATGGCGTGGACTCCGCTGACTGCAAATCCAGTTGCGCTGCTGCCATTGGAGCCGCGTCCGACTGATTCCTGTCAGAGATCACGCGATAGAGGCCCGGGCGGAGTGCACTGTCACACCTGTGTGTGATTTTATCGTCTTTGTCGTCGTCTTCTCCCTCCTGTTCTAGCTGGCTTCTTCTAAGCTTCCTTTCCTTGAACCATCTTCCTCGTTCTCATTTCCAGTGTCTTTAATGGTGGTATAGTAGATGAGGAAAAAAAATTGATAGGGAAAAGGAGGTTGGCCTGTGGCATTCTATTTTCCCATTCCCGCTGGTGTTTAGAGCAAGCTGGAATCCTTGCGTTCTTTGTATTTATCTCATTTACAACTTGGTACAGCAGGCTTTGTTATTCTGATTTCTTCCCACTGCGTGACCCTGTCCGTTTATGCAAAGGGGCAACTCGAGTATACCTCGCGTAAACGTGCGCGTATCTTCGCGTAAACGTGCGCGTATCTTCGCGTAAACGTGCGCGTATCTTCGCGCAAATGCTGAGCTATAAGTGCGTTCCTCTTTTCTCCCTACCCACAAACTATCGCGTAGTATGTTCCTGTTGTTCGCGGTATAAGGGAAAAGAATACCAGAGCATGCCGTGTGTAGACAGGCAGGCAGCATGGAGGGCAATAGCGTAGACTATCGACCGACACCCCCTTGCATGTTGGTTAAGGACTGGCAGGTTCAGAACACAAGGGTTAATACTGACAGGGTGTGCAGATGTCGTTTAGGTTTAACCCCCCCCCCACAAAAAAAGAAACAAAACCAAAAATGTCAGTACTACTTTTTATAGTAGTATCGATTTTTGAACGCTTTCAACGTCTCGCGTTCACCGTTTTTCTTGATCAGCCATCTACCCTTTCAATCCTCGCGTTGGCAGAGGTTGCGATGTTTTCCGCTTTTTCTCCGAGATCTTGAAGGATCGGATTTCCTCTTGTCATCGGAGTCCATCTCCACTCCGCTGTATTTCCCCCCACTTTTTGCTGTATGGAAGTGCAAAGGTTCACCCACAAACCCTACCGATCGACGTCAGCACACGACGTCACGAGAGACGAGTCTCCCAACGCCGCCGTTCAGCCGCCAGACGAAGGTGGGTCTCCAAAAGGGAAGTAACTCGCTGCGAAGCGTAGTCGAACACCTCGATTTGCTCTTTGATGTGAGCCGAAATTGGGTCAGTGTCACCGCCTAGGACCCAGCTTTTGCATGTTGACATCGCCTTTCTTTCGACAGCCAGCAGTCAGAAGATTTTCCTGCTGTGCCAGAATTAGGCACGCATTTTTCAGAATTTTTTTTTAAAGCATGCGTTGTGTAGATTGGGGGGAGGGGGTATGGGCGGAAACAGGCACAAAGTTGTCCAAGCTTCACTCGCCCGAAAAAAATCCGTCCAAGCTGAAAGTTGGGCTTGTCAGCTTTGCTCAGAAGATGGACCTTCTTGTTGCCTGACCTTTCAACCTCTACATGTCCGCTTAGATTTTCAAAATCTTTCTTTCCCCTTTCCACCCAACACACATCCATCTTCGAAAGCATGGGTAGCAAAACGATAATCACAAAATGTTTTTAAACCCTGTTGAACGTTTTTTGTGAGGTCTGCAATTGTTTTCATAGTGGTCACTGGTTTGCGAAAACAATAAAACCCCATCACAATTCTTCCCCCCCCCCAGAAAAAAATTAAAAAATTCAACAGTCCCGATGGATTATTGCAAAAAAGCTAAGTAAAAAAATGTATTGTGTTTGGTTCTTTATATCAATGTGCGTTCGTCTGTCTGTATGTATGTGTAAGCTTGCATGCCAGTAATCGTCTGAACGATTAAAATGACAATATTAGAGTGCAAAGAACTCTGACAATGTAGATGTCAGGGAACACAGGGTGCATGGACTTGCGCATGCGCGATCGCTATATATAGCCCTCGACTCTCCCGAAGCAAAATGGCGGCGCATAAAAGTCGATATCGCTGGTGCTGCCCGCGGAATGTCTTGTTTTGAGCCGAGCCGAGAAGGGCACTGGGAATGGCAAGACGTGCTGGCCGCCAAGGGTGACAGAGAGGCCAACCATCAGACATTAACTTCGCAGAGGAAAAGCAAGCGTTGAGAAAATGTCTCTCCATTCTGGAAGCCCACCTTTAAAAAAAAAAAGTCTTACGGCTAGCTCGGCCGATGCGTCGGTTTTCCCTGATTGAGTTTCCGCATGGCTGAGCAGCGATGCGCACCTCGGGCCGGTTCACTAATTCGCCAGGTTATCCTCACGCCGTGCTCGCGATCAAAACGTGATTAGGCGGGATTTGAACGAAAGGCTGCGAAAAGTGTGTGGAAGGGGCGGATTGCTGAGTGAAAAGTCGGAGGCAGAGAGCGAGAGAGAAAGAGAGCGAGAGAGAGAGAGAACCAAACAGCGAGCCAGGGATCCGGAGAGGGGGGGTGATGAGGGGGAGGGAGAGGAAAAGAGGTAGGGGGAGCCCAAATTACTTGATCTTCCTTACTAATATACACACCCGAAGTGGAAAAGTCAATTTGCTGCGGTCAGACGGCAATTTTCCTTTTTAGTCATCTTGTTCTAATAGACTAAACTTTCTCGTTTTCCCTCTGGGTCCAAATTTTTATGGCCGTCTGTGCTTAGGAAACGCTGTCAGCTAAAGTAGAAGCCGCCACCGCCAGAGAAAGAGAGAGAGAGAGAAGGAGGGGACAGAGACAGAGACACAGCCAGACATAGAAATGGCTGCTGCCATGTAAAATAGTAGTACTTGGTGCCCTGGCTTCTCGGTTACAATGGCGGGGATGCCAAGACGGATGGACGAAGGGATAAACTGTCCAAAATTAAATTTCTGCATTTATATTTGTGTCCAGATTCATTCGCGTTTGCATGCATTCTTGTCTGCGTCTTCGTGTATTCATGTCTGCATGTGTGTATCCGCGCATGAGTTATACATGACGTAATGCATTATATACATACATGCATGCATGTGTGGGTGCGTTGATATACAGTGTATATGATGTTGCGTAATATACACACGCATATGTGCATACATGGATATGTGTGTATTGTAGGTATTTGTGTAGGTAGGTGTGCAGGTAGTTCTTTTTTAAGGATCTGAGTTTTAACGTAGTGCTTTTTGGTGCCCGTCATACTAATGAAATGGAAAAAAAAGAAACGGGAAAGACTTGAGAAAGAAACTAACAAAACAGAGAGGGTGGTGGTGGTGGGGGGTTGTTTCTTAACGTCCCGCCGCAAACTAGATGCATATCAGGACGGTGTTGCTGAGACAAAGTTTACGTGCTGCCACACTTGGGACTGCTTTCACAACACAGGCTTCAGTCCCACCCGGTCACATTATACGCGACACCGGGCCAACCAGTCCTAGTACTGTTCCCTATAGTGCCAGACCTCTGGCAGTGTAGCTACTGGACTGCAAAATTTTAAGTCTTAGGTGTGACTCGGCCGGGGCGGGAACCACCGAACTCCTCCTCGGATGCGAACACCAAGGGGGTTCAGAGACGTACAACTGCATAAATCATGAAAGTTTTTTTTCAGTACCGTTTACGCACATAACCTAAGAACAGGTACCCCCCACCTCTCTCTCTCTCTCTCTCTCTCTCGAAAAAGGCAAACAGGAAAACATCGGTACCAGCAACAACCTCAGCAGTAGGAGAAGCACCGTACATCCCGTACATCGCACTCCCAGACCTACAGAGACTGACGGAATAAGTTTCTCGGGACGTCGTCTGGTCTGTGGCTGCGGAAATGGATGGGAAAGATTTCATTTGTCACGACGCCGCCTGCTGCAGGAGCAGCAGTAATGGACGGAGTAAGCTTGTCAAGAAACTGTCAGCCTTGCTGACCGCAGCAACGACACGAAGAAAGTTTGCGAAGAAGTCACGTGGTTCGCTTTTCTGCCGCTTGATCGAGCCGCGCAGCACTTTGGACGAAACAGCGGGTCTAGGGAGCAAGAGACTGGTCTGATAGCGAATTCACTCATCAGGCTATCCAGCCTTATCGCACCTGAGAAGAAGAAAAAATGTTACAAGAATACGTCTTTTGGAAGGGTGTAAACGCTTGTGTTTTAACATCGAACGTCGTATGGGTTTATCCCTTTCCGTCTGATTGCTTGGGTGTCTGCATGTCTGCCTACCTGCCTTCGTCACTGTTCGTTCGCCCGTCCGTCTGTTCACCCATCCTTCCGTCCGTCTGTTGTTTACTCATTCTTCATCCTTGCCTTCAAATCATGCGCAAATCCGCCAGCGTGCATTTTGTGTCACGCGAGATTTTTTTTTCCTTTCTGCATGTGCAGCACGGATGGGTGGTTATCAGGCTGTGTGTGCACACGCGCTTGCAGAGATCGCGGTGCATGCACGGACCCTCAGCCGAGCAATTACGCTCATACCATCTGTTAAGTTCAGCGTGACTCAGCCCGACCCCAGCGTGTCAAAGATACATTACAGCAATGCGGGGTCGCCAGTTCGCTCCGGACACCGTGGCAGAGAAACCTTTGTGCGAAACGGCAGATGAGATCAGATGAGATCGCAGCTCACGTGATCTTGGCGGCGAGGAGGACAAGCCTAGGACAAGCCGCTGTAGTGCTCTACCTGCATGATGTCCGATGGTTAGCGCGAGGCAGTCAGCTAGCTGACGCAATTGGATTATTAACGCGAAACCTTCAATTGTGAGGAATGTATGCAAATTAGGTGGGTTTTTTTTCTAATTCCCTGCTGCGCAAAACTATAATCCAAGGGGAAAGTTCGCTCGTCTGTTAAATGCGTGAGTTAGCTGACAGGTTCGTGCTAACCGTCCGTTCGCGCATCAGCGAACTATCCCGCTTCTTGGCCTAACAGCTGAAAGCTCAGTTCCCCCTGCCAGCCCAGGAGCCAGGGCTTCACACTGGCACACGGAACAGCCAAGACTGCAGCAGATGTGGTGCACAAGTAAACATGGCCAGCATCGCTCCCACTTCCACGGACCAACGTCTCACGGGTAGACACGATCACTAACCACCCCTCCCACAGGCCAGCGTGTGGATTCCCGCTGCATGCAGTAGTCGATTGATGCGAACAAAAAGAAAACGGAAGAGAAAATCTGTCGTAGCCATTCTTAAAACCAGCTGAACCTAAAGCTCACACAAAAGAACAAAAATGAAACGTTTTGCTCTCAGTTCCTGCCTGTTTCTTCGCTCCTCGGCAGAAACTAGCCAAGGAAAGGAATCAAAACCTGCCACTGCTTATGCCAATGAAATAAACCTTTGCTGAAAAAATTAATGGCAACCCAACTTAGAGATAAAAATACTACATAAAGTATTGTCTTGTTGTCACTTTTGCGTCTCGTAGTAAAAACAAGGCTTTGCCGGTAGTGACAGACAAAACGAAGCCATTACCTGAATATGTCGCTTTTCTGTAGGCTTGCATGCAGTGTTCCCCCTCCCCGAGCCCGTTCCAGGTCTTCATACCCTCTCAAGAAACGCGGATTCATGTTACTGACTTTTTTTCATCCAAGAACTAGGACCGATCACAACATTTACACGTTCGAGATTTGGAAACACGTGCAAATGAGATTTTCCTTTCATCTCCTGCCGTACCAAACGAAGTTATCATTTATAAGATAAAAACACATTCATCGCCATTGGCTGGATCAGATTACTATTATACTATTCAAAACACGTTTATCACAAAACATACTGTTGTTAGTTCCAGGTTCTGAGCTCAAAATTAGTAGCCGAGAAGCTCCTTAACACAATTTAAATAAGACAGATTATTTGTTTAAAAAATAATGTAAAAGTGAAGCGACAAAAAGTTTTTGTTGTATTTCCTTTTGATATGCATTTGTTGCGCTGGCAAAAGCAACGTTGTAAGGCTCCAGATCCCAAACTATGCACGCTTTGCCTCCTTTGTTACTCTTTTCACAATCGCCTTTCGTAGGTGTTGCAATTTTTATGAGGTAAGAATGTACTCTTTCGACATTCGCGCGAGATATTCGCGTCCTTTCACCTTGCGTAAACCCAGATCATCGTCCACAAAAATGTAAACACGGGTCTAGACGACTTCTGCCATCGATCGTCTCTAGCCATAGCCATCCAGACGCATATAACCTCCTTGAAACTACCAATTCAGAACATAGAATTTTTTTATCAAGGCCAAGCATTATCAGGCAGGAGGGAACGAAAGTGGAAAACTAGTAAAGGCAGGTTTACTGGACAGACGAAAGGAAAAGGTATGCCGACTGTAACTATTGGAACCCCTAAGGCAGGAGGTCATGTTAAGATAAAGTTGCATCGAGCAGATTCTCTAGTCCCAACAGTTCTCAAAGACGGTCGACTTGGAAGACGAGAACTGTGATAAAGGACTGCTGCACTGGTTCGCAGCGTGACACATAATGTCGTCAAAACTGGAGGATATTCTGTGTAGAGACCTGACACGGTTATACTCTATGGAGAGGCCACGGGCAGTTTTCAATCTGCAGTCTAGCTGAGAAGCTGAGTGGCGGGGGTGAGTATTGTGGGAGGAGGGATGAAGGTACTTCTCAGAAACCGGATGAAATCTGTGTTGCAGACAGTTGGATTAGCCCTCGGCCACTCTTTTCAGTCCACTTAGTCGAGCCCTGTGAGACCGGCATTAGCGGCATTCAAGTTGCCGGCTACTCAGCGCCCCATCTTGATCTGGTCACGGTCACGTGCGGGTTCGCCAGGTGTCGCGCAGTCGAACACATCCGGGCTATCTGAACGTGAAGACAGGAAGTCAGGCGGGGCCATCTTTGATAAGGAAACGGGGGGGGGGG
>SMGT01013566.1:558511-571013 GCA_004794575.1 Lanistes nyassanus
GGAACATCGATCGCGGTCGCTTAACGAGACGGGCAAAAGCCCAAGGAGAGGGGTAGCCTAGTCCCGCAAAACATTTCCTGCCAGCCATCTATGCCCGAATATGAAAGACCTCCCTTTTGCTGCTGATGGGGGAGAAAAAGGGTCAGGTGGTCCGAGCAGTGTGGTGCAGCGGATAGAGGGGTTTACGTTGACGTCATTAGACGCCATGTTAGCTACCAACAGATGCGATGTAACGTAACAGTCAAAGGTGTTTATACTGTTCTGAAAAGAATGTCAGGTCCCTTGTTCTTAAAGTTATGAGAAATGAAAGTATAAGGGCGCCCGTAGCAATGATTTCTTTTACAACAGCCAGCTGCTGCACAGCCAGCATGGCGTCTTGCGCAGTCTTGGCTAGTACACACTTTATGGTCGCGGCAAGCAGAACCTAAACGAAGTCAAACCCTCTGTTTCGGAACAGTTGCAGTGCGATGGCCATGTAAGTGTCGAGAAGTAAGTACATTAAGCGCAGACATAGATTATGAAACGTTTGGAAGATAATGGGGACATGCATGCATCGGTAGAAAAAAAACAGGCATCCTTTGTATAACTCTTTTTGTTCATATCGTTGAAAGCATCCAGACTCTAGACTCTAGAAGTATTTCGAATTTCCTGTTGCAAAGCCATACTGAGGATGACTTGAAAATGCAATTTTTTTTTGGGTCATACTGCAGGAAGCACCTATGCGTTCATCCCAGGTAAATGCTGAAAATCAAGCACGCGTATTTTTCGGGAAATGGCAGATACTGAGCAGGCGTGTATCTCTCGAAAATGCCGAAAATTAAGCACACGAATATCTGACGTAAGTGCCGAAAAGTAAGCAGAGGCATTTCCACTTAAATGTCGAGGTATCCTTTTCGCCTAAACGCACGCTTCGGGTAGCATCGACACTTTCATACACATGTCCAAAAAATAAGAGGAGAGAAGCACAACAAGAACGTAAAAGAAGCAACATGAAAGCAGGCACCATGGCCAGAAACACAGCTCCTCCTCCCCCCCTTCACTCCCCCCCCCTCCCATGATGCGCTCGCTTAGAGAACGACGATGTTTCGCAGGGGAGGCCACACGGAGGACGCTTCAGTAAATGAAGGGAGTGGCGACTTTCTAAATCGAATTATAAAACTTCCCTGATGAAATGGCTTGAAAGTAATGGAGAACATTCACTCAGTGTTCAGCCTGCTCTCTGTTGGAGACAGCTCTGGAAGCTGGCGACCTACAGGTGAACTCTTCATAGCTTAAGGTAACGCCGACAGTGCGTGGTGTCCGGGCCGTCTGTAACAATCAATTTTTTTAAATCTCCATGCCTATCATTAGTAGCGGCAGCAAGTGTGATGTAACATCAACCAGTAAACACACAAGAGAACCATTAAGCTTGTGCAGCATTCAGTACTGACCTTGGCTTTGTCAGTGTGACTGACTGCCTGCCTGGCTGAAAATACGTGAACATACAAACTGATGGGGGTGGGGGGAGAAGGAGGTTAGAGAGGAGAGAGAGGGAAGAGAGACGAGGGAGAGAGCGGAGGGAGAGAAAGAAGAGAAAGAGGAGACAGGGATGAGGAAAGGCAGAACTATTTCAGGTGTCAGATGTGTGTCTGTTTGATTACCTGTAAGAGCAAATCACAGCCACGAGGATCGTCCGATTCTAATCTAATTTTTTCAACACTTTAGAAAAAATAAGTTGCAACAGCAGGTGGCATTGCCGTTTTTTTTAAATAAATAAACTTCACGCTGTGTTGTCTGGTTTTCTGCATCCTGACTCGCTACATGGTCCCGCTGTGTTGTGACCTTGTTCAGCTCTCGCTCACGTGCAGCCCGTGCAGTCTGCTTTTTCATCGCTCCCGGCGGTTTGGTACTCGCATACCGATATTGATCAAGATGAAAACTGTGTACATTGAAATCTACGACAACAATGCAATGTCTGGTATTTAGTGGGGGGGGGGGGGAGAGAGAGAGCGCGAATGGTTTGTACCAGAAAGGTGTTTGACAAAATGTGAACACAGTTTAAAACAAGACGATTTCAGATGTTCATTACCTACTGAAATTAATAAGATCCTGATGGACCACCGCTGACAATGTGTGATGATCCAACTTTTTAACATTTCAATCAAGAAATGCGGACATCAAAGGAGCATAAAAAATATAAAGACTGATATAAAAAGGTCGGCTAGAAACATCAGTGTCAAAATGGCGATTTACGGGAGTGAGAATTTTTTTTTTTGAAAGAGGAGGCTTGCAGTTCTGATACTCGAACACGAAAAGGATAGTGTGCTAGAACGCCGTTTTGTCATTGCGCCGAGTTTCAAGCGTCGAGGAATGACAAAAAGTTGCCTATAGCCTGCTTCTGTGCATGTGCAACCCTCTGAACACGGCTTAACTAAGTGGAATGAAAGAAACTACAAAATAAAAAAAATGGTTCAATGATTTGGAGCAAAACACTTGTATGCAGTTATAGTTTCGAGTGGTATGTTTTTGTCCACACACACACTCTCTCTCTCTCTTACATCTCACTCTCTCCCTCCCTGACACACACACACACACACACCCCTCCCTCACACTCTCATACACGGCTCTCTCTCTCCCACACCTCTGTCTTCCCCTCACACACATCACAAACCTCACTCACTCACTCACTCACACCTCTCCCTCACACACACACACACACACAGACCAGTGTGTTCCTGATGCATGCAGATGAGAGTTGACCAAGACAAGGAGAAAACTTTTTTTAATGGTAGTAGATTTTCCTTCTTCTGTAAGCCCACGTACAAAACAATAACCGGCGATTCATGGCTGCTAGAATCTGGAGAAGTCTTAACAGTAGAAAGAAGAAGGCTGGAGGCAAGGAAGACGAGAACCGTGAACCCAGAGAAAGAAAAACAAAACTGACAGTCGGGGAAAAATGGTCGGACACGAAGTCGCCGGCTGCTGTGTCGGGGAATGCTTCTCCCAGACCAAACAGAAAAAAGGAGCGAGAACTCTCGCGGCAGGAACTACTGCAAATTCAATATATAGAGTGCAGAGTGCCATATTTTTAGACGCTCGTTTATCATGAAGGAAGCTATTTTTAGTCAGCAAACAGCTAGAAGTCGGATAGTGAAAAGATATGCTTAGAAATAAAACAATCAGTACCACAGGAAATCGCTTCAGCAGACTGGCGCAGTACGTGAGATTCTTCGGGCTTTTCATTCCGTCAGAAAACCTGAAAGACGTTGAAAATTCACCCCGCTTCGGAGGAGAACTTGTGCACATGTGAGAGAGAGAGAGAGAGAAAAAGGAGAAAGAAAAAAGACAGAGAGAGGAGAGCTAATATCGAGATGCGTAAAACAATTCCTCACAAAGCCTAGTCAATACGAACACTGACATAATATTAAGACCATTGTATATTGAGAACAAAGATTTGCATACCACGTGCGGAAAATTGGACTAGCTATTTGTCTGTTAGACTACATATGATAATATGTATACGATGCAGACTATATAGGATTATTATCCCATTGTATGACGTGTTCATAATTGAACTCACAAATCCGTTAAACCTATTGGGCTTCTTCCATTTCCTATTTTTATCACCTACATTTTGTTTTCAGTTTTAAATACATTTTAATGTCAAAGTGTTTGCATTCTGTTTAAGCTCAGTGTAATTGGCTGGTGACATTTAAGGTTTATTTTGTTCAGCGTGCTGTGAGGTTTAAATGAAAAATGCTTTCTTTATATTCTTATATTAGTTTTAAAGCTTTGCTGCTAGAACCAATTTATATTAATTCATGGATCATGAATACTAAACAACAAACTATTTGTATTGTATTGTACTGCACTGCATTGTATTACCGTGTGCCTATATTTGATGTCTATCTCGTGTTACACCAGAACATGTTAAAGACAGAAATTCCATTTTCCTATGATAAGAGCTGCAGACAATAATGGCATGTGCATTCAAATCAGTCTGTCTCTGTGAACTGTTAAAGCGACAACAATAACTTCGCTATCACTGGCCAGCCCTAAGCCAGTACACGGGATAATACTTATGGTTGCCCGAAAGGGTCATTTAGGGGATTACCTTCTGGGCGTTAATTTCAAGTAGGTGGAATTACAGCCAGCCGCAGATCCCGACTGCGGTCACGTAATCTTTTCAGACAGGCGAAATTCACTTTCGTCGATGTTTAGCTGTTTACACCTGAGAATAATCTGTGGCCAATCGGATCACGGTAATCTGTGGCCAATCGGATCACGGCTTTGACTGCGTTGACAGCAGCACTAATCTGTTCGAGGATTCCATGAGAACGCAGCGCTCACAAGAACCGACGCATGGTTGAGCAACACGTTTTGAGTGAAAACGTCAGTCACTGGTGTTCGCTTTTCGTCAAACAGTTTTGTAAACAGTTTGGCCTCGAAGTTAGTTCGTTTTATCTGTGTGAAATAGGTCACGTGGTCGCATACGCCAGGTGCGTTTGCCTGCAACTCCACCCAGGTGAAATTAACTCCCAGGAACACTCCGCCAACTGTTAAGGCCAACCACGAAGACTAGCCTCGACCTTTAACTAGGCACAGGACGGAAGGAGAGGGTAGAGTAAGGAAAGATGAAGGAGAGCCTTCCATACAACTTCGTTTGAGGATCTCTAGAGAAGTCGGAAGTCATTACCACACTTGGACATTAAAAATATGGCTTAGCCGTGGAGGGCTGAGAGGTGGAAGATTAACGTCTTAAGTAATGGGCTACTTACCAGCGCCAGTCTGTGACGGGAACTGCACAGGAAAGATCTGAGGACCACCTCTAAACACGCCCTCTGGCGAGATCCATCGGTGCTGGCGACTGAGTGCAGAACATCTGGGCCTAATTTCGTTGGTGTCGTTGTCTTTTCGTGCGATGATCGAGGAATAATTTTGTGCATATTAAGGGTGAAAACCTACAATTTGAAGTGAATTTTTATGGTCTATTATTCGTACACATTTTTTTTAAATCTCAGTCTCCATTAGAACAAAATTAAGATGATAGCTCTAGACCTTGTGCACACATGTAATAAATCCCAAGGAAGAAAAGCAGCTTTCAGAAAAAAAAGTTATTTTGTGTGTGTGGGTGTGGAAGCTGATGTCGGTACCGGAAGCTGGAAAGCTGGATTTGTCAGTTGCAAGAGCGAAGGGAGCTGGTTTGGACACATCAATTAAGCACCCGTGTGTGGTAAACATTTTCGCTACTTACCCAGGAAGGGCAGACGGGAAAAGATTTCTTAGGCACGATGGTTTTGGCGTAGGTCAGACAGCGCCCATCACAGACAGATATACTGCTGAGCTTGGGCATTTATGCGTTACTGAATCTTAAACTCACAGGCAACAACGCAACTTTAGAACAAACAAATATGCATGCTTTGCACGACAATTTTTAAGTAATCGCACATTTTGCAGTTTTAAAACCCCTCCCCCCAGATCTTGAGACGGTTTTGGTGCGTCGTAATACAGTTTACTTTACCATCGCTACATGAGAAATATTACTAATTTAAGGTCTGTAGGATGTCTTCCAGAGCTCAAGTCTCCGTATATATATATATTTTTTTTTTGCAAAACAGCACCCACACATCTATGTACACAGGCACTTCACTGAGATTTTACAGCATAATGCGTGAATACAACGAAGAAAATAAAAGCTCGTGGTAGTCGTGAAAAAGATTTGGGGATGACTAGAACTTTAAATTGCCCTATATGTTAACCACGGAATATGAAAAGGATGTACGAAGAGAGGCGGAAGTGTTGCTGTTAAGTGTAGTTATCTCATGTGGGTCAGACGGTTCGGATGTTGAGAGGGGAACAACGTAAACAGATCAGATAGGAAAGACGACACGATGATTTCTGAAGCTAAAGATATCAGGATTTGCATTTAATTCGATTCAATTATTTCTTCTAGATAGAAGCCAGTGCAGTTTCCCGAGGAGCTGGACGTAACTGATTCGAAGGACACACACAGATCAAGCGCACTGCAGAGTTTTGAATACGCTGTAAACCGCTGAAATACAGTGAGGACAGAAACCTGGAAAGGATGTAAGACAAAGGTTTTTTTTAGCAGCTTCCTGTGTGATACATCCAGAGCACCTTAGCTGAACACATGCTGCTCCCCGCGTGTTTTTACTATTTTGAACGTCTGGAAAGTTCATTTTCCTGAAAGACTTTTAGGCCGTTTCCTATGTGAGGAACGAGAGAAGCAGTTCCGCCACAGAATGGAGAGGCTGCGTAAAACGGCTTTCTGAAGTTTTGTCAAAGTTTAGTTTCATTCTGCTTGCAGGCATCCACTATTGCACTTCAACGATTCACGACTAGAAAGAAGAGATCACACTGTCGTAACGTTTTGGCAAAGATGAGAAGCAGAGCCAGTATTTACGAAAAATGCCGGAGAGTATAGAAGGGTACATAAGGAAAAATATACGCCCAGGTACAGATTTCTGAGGTAGGCGTTGTTTTTTTTGAGACGGTGGGTTACTGAAAATAACAAAATGATTTCAGTTTGAGCGGCAGGATTTCAACCAATTCAGTATTGTGGAAGGTATGTGAAAGGTCTAATTGGGGTCTGTTTTATAAGCGTACATAGTTGTGGGCAGTAAACACCTGGTTGCATAAATGCATAAGCGCACGTAAACACGCACACACACATATATATATATATACTGCAGCAACACACACACACACACACTGTAACAGGTTCATGCGTTCTCGCTTTCACTTAGTCACTCTTTGCACGCACCTTCATTCTTCCTCTCGTGTTAACAAAATAACACCAAACATAACTTTTAAATAAACTCATTCTTTCCAAAACAAAATAAATTTATAGAAAAGGAAAGACAAAGAGAAGAATAAAAAGGGGATTGAAAAACCTACAACATCACCATTCACCTTCTTTGAGTTAGCCATCCCACCTCAATCTCCCACACGCCCTTTAGTCACACCCCTCTTAGTGCCGACCACGCTATGCTCATAACGGACACTGTCTTTTTAAAGATACGGACATATCGCTCACCGCCCGCGAGCGGATGTTCACCCAGCGGGGGGAGGGTGACTTTCTATTCACCGTCTGTGACACAAACACACGTGCGCGCGGGCATAAGGAATGAACTAACCTGTCACATAACCCTCGTTCGCGTGCAGGTACGTATTTGCGCACACATCCCACGCCACAGAAAACCATTCAGCTTTAACACACACAAAGGATTACTTGCAGCGTTTAGACGAAAGAAGACAAGCACGAAAAAAAAGCACAGAAAGAAAGCCAGACATTAACGGAAGATGAAAAAGAACCAAACGGTTTGAAGATGCTGATAGCTCATCCTGTTTCATCATTTGCCAGTTTCGCCGGCAAGTCGTTTCTTTCCACACACAGCCTCGCTATCGACTCTCTGTACAAACTTCGGATCTGCGCCTGAAGTATGATAAGTCTGTCTGGAAGGAAAGAAGCAGAGAGCCCGGCCCCAAAAGGAATACCAAGAGCTAATTGTATCCGTCATATTGAGAGATATTGACATAATTCCTTATCGTCTTCCGCAAGGTTCCCCTTCTGTGCTCACCTGTTTTATCTACTGCCAGTCCCTCAGTCGACTGTTTTCCCGCTGAAATTGCCCGGGTTCCGTGTGATCCGATAGCCCCTGTTCTTGAACGTTCTTCTCCCTCCATACCCTCACGAAGGTTACTGGTTACTGTGCCAAGATCACACCACTTGCTGACCGTTCTTGGCTGTGTCCTTTTCGGGAGAACTTTGTTTCTACTGCGCTCAAGACCTTGTATTTCAGGATCTGTTTAATTAATATTGGAGATGCTTTAAGCCCAAAGAACACATTCTCTGTTGTCAAAGTTCACACCTTTGCGCATCTACAAGTACCTAAGGGATGCTAACATTGTGTTCATATCTGAACTAGGCGGCGTTCAGGTCAGAATTGAGTAATGCATCAATATTTAAACATATTCCAAGCAGGGTAAACGCGTAAACGTGAGTTCAGTTCTGGCAACAGTAGAGTTCCGGTAATGTTCACTGGGTTTAAAGTGTTAAATGAAGGGGGAAAAATCAGTAAAAAAATGTAAAAAGCCGCCAGAATAAATCACGACTTTTTTTTTTAAACCTGAGATTGCCAAGACGTTCGGTGCGCCAAAAGCGGGTTGACCTGGGCACGGTTGCCTTGCTGCACCGGCGCGGCCGTTTGGCGGGTGGCCCGTACGGTTCAATCCCCTAGATGTCCCGGACGTACACGTAGACTGACTACGAGCTTGACGTCACGGGCTCAGGGGACTCCGGGAACTTGACACGCCATCTTCGCCCGCACCACAGACTTCCATGCCCTCCCCCCCCCCTCCCGCAAAACCGTCCACATATAATGGAGATGGCAATTAACAGATTGTCACGTTTATCAACGTCCACAAACGGCCAAAGATCAGCCTATTCTTGCCCTGCCCCACTCCGCTGAGTGGCTCCAGCTGTCACGGCAGGCAGCTAGCAGTTCAAAGCTTTTAGATAGACAGAAAGGAAGGTTAGCGGGAACAATGGAAGGCAAAGGAGTAAACATGAAATGCGGCACATACTAAAAGTTTAAAGCAAACTTTTAAAAAAAATAAAGATTTTAACTTGGACATAGAATAAACAAATTTTGGGGGGCAAAAATTTCAAAATGAAAGGAAAGAAAGTAAGCAAGGCTAAGAAGGAAGGAACTGCTTCTACTGGTGGTGGTGGTGGGGGGGGGGTGATCTGGAAGCCACTGAGAAACACTCTGCCAGAAAGCAAACGTCTACACCAAAAGGAACAAATGCACACGTTGGCTTAGTGGACCTTGTTCAACAGGTTTGACTGATACACCCTTTTCCGTTGCTCGGTTCCAAAACAGGATCCAGTAGACACAACAGGGGTTTGATCTGGCGGACAAAGATGCGGATGCGCATCATAACAATTGCGCGTGTTGACTCATCGTGCGTAGGGTGGACGGACATGCAGATCGCCGCGAAACACCTCCAGTCTGAGACGGAACGTGCGTAGCTGGCATCAGAACCACTCTGTGTGTATGTGTGCGTTAAGCGTTGAACCCGCACGCGCATGCCGTGGCTCACCTCTGTGTGCACTTGAGTGCAGGTCCGTGTTTAGATGTCTGTCTCGCCAATTATGCGCTTGTAAATCAGAAAAAAAGCCCCAAGCACAATCATTGAGTAACGAGTCCGCATGCTATCTCACAGTGCACGCGAGTGTACCCGGGCGGCTAGACCAGTGGAGACAAGCAAATCGCACCGCCTTCCGATCTTTGATATCGAGTTCAAACCGGGTCGAAGATTGACCTGACGATGCTCCACCCACCCCGACTCCCTCCCACACCACGAAAAAGTAAACGTCATTGGGTGGTGCGTGGGGGGGGGGTGCAGAGCATTGCGTTGTCTTCCTTTACGACCGCCAAGGAATTGGTGTCTGAAGAGTTACGTTTCCTTCCAGCCTGGAGAATGTCTCTTTTATCTCCTCCTGCTTGCAATTGCCTTCCGTACCCCCAAAACCAATTCTAAACAACATCGGCAAGCATGACAGCTGTTAGACTCTACCCCCACCCCCCACCCCCCGCCGGACTCCGTTTCTTGTTGTCTTTGCCACTACCCCCACCCCCCCCCCCACCTTAACCAGAGAAATCGATGATGTATCACGTGACGGTGAGTTTCAAAAACTGGCCATGACAACCGCATCTCTGACTTGACGGGTCACCGTAAGCCAGGACCTGATCAACCGAACAACGCCGTGTGCTAATGGATGGATGCGTGGATGCAGATAGGTATAGTTAAATAAATAGGTAGCTATTCATGTATACATGCCATGATTTCTCAGTGAAATGTGTGTGCACGTAAAAAAAACGACCTACCACTTACACGTGTTAAGACCAGCATCCACTCTTCGTAAACATATTTTTTTCGGACACACCGGTGTTGTCGCCAGGTGACAAAAGTTGCCAACAGAGTGCTTCCACAGCCTCGGCGTGTCACCTCGGCTACGCATGATCAGGCGAGTGATTACAGGAAGTGCACCCAAAATGCGAGCGCGAATCTATTCATTCCACAGCCCACATGCAAGCGGCTGAAACAAAAGGCTGTTTTAGTTCCTGGCGAAGCCTGCAACTTGAGAATACTGCCCTGCGAGGCCACAGCGAGCCATACTTCTCTTCAATGTGACATTTCTGAATAATACCCAGTCAGTGATCAGATTGTTATGATGTGAACCGATAATGTTTGCTGATCAAAGCGATCACGCGCGCGTTTTGGAGGTGACAAATATTCCATACGGTTGATGTAAGCTGGCGTTTCTCGTTCCTTTGTAAAACGCCTGTAGCCGTATTTTTTCCTCTCAAGCATGACGGTTTTTTCTGCTGTTTCTGTTGTTGTTCTGCTTATTTTTTTGTATTGCTGTTCAAAGATGAAACCATGGGCGACCGTGTCCACTTTCCATTCATGAATCTTTAGGTATGGTGAACGGGGCTTCCAATCGCGTTTAGAGGCCCTAACAAGAGTTAAACGCACATGCAAGCCTGTGCGGGTATGAAAGCAGCACTTTTATGCTGCAGGACAAGCGAAGCCTTGCAGTGAATTACGCAGAAACATCCACAAACAACGTTGGCACGTGTAAGGGTCTGTGTTCACCTGACCAATGTGCGTTCTTGCTTCTCCGAACTGGCTGTGTACACACACGACCAGGTTCGACAAGCGAGAACACAGATTTGCCGGGTTAAAAAAAAAACAAAGGTCTAAACGGGAATAGTGTACGACACACGCTGTAATAACCTAGTTGAACTCGGGATCTTCCACATGAACAAGTTACTATTTCGTCCAATAAAAGTAAATTTGTTTGAAGGACAAAAAGCTTTACCTCGTTGTCACATGTCACTTCTAGGTTATCACCTGTCACTCGTAGTTTAGCCTTAGCCCCTCCCCCTCCCGACACTTTGGAAGGGGTGCGCTACGTCAGTGGCCATGACAGGCTGATAGCTCCGCCCAACCTAGGCTGCCAGAACTGGTCTGAACTAGAATAGGTGGTTCCTGGAAACGCAGTACGAGAAAGGAAAGGGTACTTAAGCTTTGAACATTGGATAAGTGAAATATACACAGATAGACACTCGGACAGGACATGGAGAGAGAGTTAATGTAGGGAGACCTAGTGAAGCGGACACGTGTAGACCCACGGACCTCTACCCCTCGGCTTCTTAGCCAGGACGAAAGAGCTTCAGCTAGCAATCACGCGATTACACTGGGCTGTATTTCGCCGACTACGAGACCAAGTAGTAAGTGACTGTTGACTGTGCCTTATAAGTAAGAATGCTCTTGCCATAAACTTATCTTAGAGTCTGGGACTCGGGTTGATTTAAGATAGGTGGTTTTATCCTGCCAGAGACAGGAGACGTCATAAGCTAGTGGCCAGGCAATAACGCCAAGAGGTGGTATAGAGCGAAGTGCTGGTCGTAGTGTTGTCACAACTTCATTGTCGGTCGTTGATCAGCTTTAGAGCTGTGTATCGCAGAAGTTGTTGGTTCAGTAGTGACAAGAGTAGGTGCTCTGTCGTTGGTCACTTATTGATTCAGTCTGTATAGCTTCAGAGTTGTGTATTGCAGAAATAGTTGTTTCTGTAGTGACAAGAGTAGGTGCTCTGTTGTCGGTCACTTATTGACTCAGCGTAGAGAGCGGGATCATAGGCCGTTTTGCAGTTTGATTTCCCCTCTTGCTTTAGTTTGATTATCTTCATTGTCTGATTCCTCGCGGTATGACGTAATCAGGCAGCGTCTTACCCTAGACACGACCACGGTGATTCTGTGTAAATAATCTGTATATATATATTTGATGTTGTCGAGTCAGTTAGTGTTTGAAATATATGTTGAATAACGGTTCACTGCAGTTGTGTGTTTTACGAGGGTGGGGGCTCTTGAGCTAGAAGTGTTTTTCTTGTGTGAGACTGAGCGAACGTATCAGAGTATGAGAATCTTTTCGCTCGATAGATTTCTCTAGTTATTCGCATTATTTCATAGCGTCGTCACCCTCTGGTGTAGAAACCATTGACCTGTTGCAGTAAAGGTTTTGGTGACGATTGCTCAATTAAATCTACATTTACGAGATCACCATAAAAGTTTGTCCAGTAATTCTGGAGAAGTGGAGTCCAGTAAGTTAAGGTACGGCCCGTCACGTCACACAGGTAATGTCTTCTCTATTTTCTCCACGACATAAAAAGCCATTAGTTTTTTTTCCTAATATCTTTCGGTAGTTGGGCATTGAAGGATGGGGGAGGGGGGACCGGAGAGCAAAGCAGAGCACTATTCGTTTAGATTATAAGACAATAAGGGATAGAAATCGGTGTCTCTTTTTTGATGCAAACTACACTGAACAAACTTTAGAGGAATTAAACGTGGAACGTTACATTTCTTCTCGCTCGCTCGCTCGCTCGCTCGCTCGCTCGCTCGCTCGCTCCCTCCCTCCCTCCCTCCCTCCCTCC
>SMGT01013566.1:576645-598700 GCA_004794575.1 Lanistes nyassanus
CCCCGCCCTCAACCGCCTCCAGTCTGATTTTCTTCTGTTCAGCCTCGTATCACCAACCTCGTCAACTTGGTTGAGGGAAGGCACTGGAGGAGGAACCAACTTTCTAAAAGCAGGTATGGCGAAGATAGATTTTCAACTCAAAATGTCAAAGGTGATATGAGAATAGCAGTGCTGCTATAAACTGGTAGCAACTTTCAGTTGTCTGTTGATTTAACTCTCAAAATACTTCAGGGATTGCAGATGGTGTATCATTTAAGGTCGCTTACGTGAAATAGTTACATGAATTGCTGTATCTGACTTCGAGTCCTTTCTCCCTATGAAGGTGTGGGCAGTCCTCCTCCGCACGTCTGTGTACTTAGTTTTTTCTTATGGGCATCGTGCACCGAATCATCCTTCGGAAAACAAGGACCGCGTTCTTTTCGCGTATTAACATCGCCGACCCGTTGAAAGTGACCGGTTCTCATTCAGCTGATTTACCATCGTTCAGCGTGCTTTAAGCGGTCAATCGGACGCCGCTAGCGGAGTGTCTGCTTGGCAATCAGGCAGTGTTTTGACAAGATCTGCCTACCATTACCCTCGGCCCGGTCATGCAAATCACGAGCAGATCGTGCGCGCTGCGTCTGCACTGTGTGCAAGGCTGCGTTCCATCACTGTTACGTTGTCGCACGTGCACAGTGTGCGGCCATGCTCCAGGGAGTTGGGATAGAGTCCGTCCGCCCTGCGACGATCGAGTGTGGTGTGGCATTTGGTTTTTCTGCACAACACTGCGCCCATTGTGCTGCTGGGTAAGCGTTTTTGCGGGTTCGTCCCTTGCGAACAGCATGCGAGGGAGTATTTGAACCGGACCCGGTAGAGGTGTCAGAACCCGGTCAAACGCCTGCCAGCCAAGCACTCCAGGGACGCTCCGTAAAACCTTCTCATTCATAGATGCGCTTCCGTTGGAAGGAACCCTCCTGTGTTCTCAAGCAACTACCGTATTTCCCTTCCCAGTCGGTTTTTACCTCACAATAATCTGGTGCATCACACTCATCCTGGCTCCAAACACAGGAGCTCGAGGGCGCGGGTGAATGAGATGGGGGAGGGAGGAATGGAAAGGGAATGGAGACTGAGAGACAGAGGGATTGAATGAGAAAGGGAACAAGACGGAGGGAGCGAAAGGTAGGTGAGGAAGAAGGAGGGGGCGGGAACAAAGGGGAACGAGCGAGCGAGAGAAAGAGACAGGGGGAATGAGAGAAGGATGACGATAGGAAGGAGAGAGAGGCAGAAATGCAATGAGGGACTTGAAAGATAGAAAGAGGGAAAGAGAGAACGCTTCTGCCACGCCTCAGCGGATGTGGACACTGCACATAAAGACAGAAAGGCAGACAGACAGCGAGACACAGAGCTCATGTCCATTGATAAAAATCTACTTTTTCAGCAACAACAAAAAGAAACCCAACAAAAAACATTCTTGTGTTTGCCACTCTATTTGTTTTTGCTTCCTGTTTAGCGCGCTGGAGATAAGAGATCTACCCTGCTCTGCGCTTTATTGTTGCTCTTCTCTTGTCCTCGACATTCACCTTAGTCCGTAGTGTGGCCGTGCTGTCGCAGTCCCCAGACACAGCATCTACCTGATGATGGTTTGACGAGGACAGGGATTTGCTCCCGTTTTACAAAGCCCCAAAGCCTCCATCAAACTTGCGGTCATCGCCACTGCGAGCACCATCATCTGATAAATGCCTCTTGTCGTCGCCCGTTATCTCTTTTCCCGTTGAATCGTCTTGTCTTTCCGTTTTTTCCTCTCCGAAAACTAAAACTCCAACAGCTGGAAGATTTTTGTAAGTCAAAGCGCTGTCACGCCACAGCACGCCCTGAATTTTGTGGCCAGCCAGCAATGCGTTCAGAAACCTCCATGCAGCGCCATGACCAACCTGCAGCCCAGCAGCGATGTAGATCATGATTGAATGGTCCAGCCCTCAACAAACCGGATTCATTAGTCCTCCATGGTGTAGTTGTCCCTAGGGCTGTGATCAAAAAGCAATAGCACTTTTGACGTCAGCAAAGCAAATGTTTTCGCGCATGTGTGAAGGGCATGCGCTGGATAAAGCGATGAGCTGTTAGAATTTCTGGGGGGGGGGGGTAACGTGGGGGTGGACGGTATGCCACGTTCTGAAAGTACCAGACACATGTCAAGGAGAAGCAGAAACATCAACACCATCTGTTCCCGTGCGAGAGGCATCAAAGACAGCAGTGTGACAGGAGCCGAGAATAACTGAACTTCTTGTTCTGTGCACTGAAGCTGACCTTAGACTGCTTAACTCAACAACGCTCGCTTTAACTTTTGACCTTAAAACGAAAGATAAACATGAAGGAATTCAGTCCAGGACGTTGTTCGTGGGAAAAGTGAACGGGTTAAGTTTACGCGTGATCATGTCAGCACACCTGCGAATGAAATCAGAAAGACATACATTTTGACAGCCGCTACAACACAACTCGCGTTCGGCAAAGCAGCCCGCTACGGTTGGACAGTACACAAACGCCTTTGATCACAGATTGTACTTGAACTTGGGTTGGCTAAGGGGTCAGAGCTAAATTGAGTTTACTTTTGTCAGCTACTTTATTCCTTCCATTCTAACATGTTACTGAGAATTTAAAAAGAAAAAATAACTGTAACGGGGCCTCTCTCTCGTTGACCTATTGGAGGTCAACCCCTCTGCAGTTTGACTGCGCGTTAACGGTTCTTTAGGGCGAACGTGGAAGTACAATATTGAACTTTACATCCGCGTCCAAGCCTCCGCAGATAAAGTGAGAGCCCACGGAAATGTACAGGTCTGGCGCACAGCTGTGGTCAGAGACAGCAGTGATAATCCGGCTCAGATATCCCGATAAAGCACAATTTGCGGAAAAAATTCAAGTAGTTTGACGCGGAGATTTTGATGTCCGTCACAGTGACTCACGGATGTTTAGACGTTTTACGTTTGGCTAACACCAGGTTTTCTGATTTAGACAGTTTTCGTTTTCACGTGCAAGAATGTGAAAATTACGCACACTATTTTTGGAAACGTGCGTGTCCTGGCCTCCACGAACATATTTGTAAGTCCATCACGCAATAATTTAGGAGAGGCCGAATGTTTAGTCACCGATCATGTATTCGACGAATTAGCAAAAAGCTACTGAGTTACTTTCCTTGAATCCGTGTGCATTCTTGTGCTTTTCTCAAGGTTTGGTGTACTGCAGATTAATGTCGCTCGCTTGATAACTGTCATTTCAGAGTACTAAAAGACGAGGTGGCCATGCTTAGAATGTCACTGAAGGAATCATCGTAAGCCCTACCTTCCAATACAAAACCTATAAACCTCTAGAATAGTAAGAATACTTCTAAGAATGGCCAAGGTGACAACGAAAGACCAAAAATAAAAGTCGTGTCGCGAACAAAATTTAATGAATTCATAAATATTGAGCATATTGTGAAAATCGCCTCCAGATATTGCGATTCCACAAACACTAGAAGAATGCGTTCATCCATGGGCCAGCGAAGGTCACACGGTTTAGCACAGGGAATGGCCGAATGGAGTCTGCATAACGTTTAACTCCAGGATTTAATCCTTAGCCATTCCTGGGTTGGAACCAGCAACCTTTCACACAGTAGTCTTCAGCTCTCCCCCCACAGCTATCCAGGCCCCGAGAGGGGGCGGGCTTAAAGATGAAGAGTTACAGTAGATGTCTGGATTTATATCCAGTTCTTTTTCTATCTTTCTTGAAACCGTTGTCTTGGTTTCTGTGCAGCAAGGAGATAATGGATAGGGAGGAGGGGTCATGACCCAAGAGCTTTTTTCTCAGCATATTTATCCATGCGCAAAACTGCTCTGGTTCCAATGGGTCTAAGTGAGTATTTTGTTTACACATAGGCTGTTTGTGTTTGTGTTTGTGTTTGTGTTTGTGTTTGTGGTGCTTTTCACAAAATGACCCTCAGATTTCAGGCTAGCGGGTCATTCTGACCTTTGGTTTTAAAAGAAATCCAGAAGCACTGGCAAGTGTACCAGAATTCTCTAACAGACCAGGAAGTTCCCTTTCTTGGGCAGCTGCCGTAAATATATCTATTACTTCACTACAGCTGCTGAAACAGGTTCACGGAGATACAGTAAACGCAAAGGAGACGCATGCATGTGTGCACGCACCCACGACTCATCTTCTCTCTTTCTTTCTTTCATTCAATTTTATGTTTGAGAGAGAGAGAGAGAGAAGAAGGAGAAGATTGAGATCGGGTTGAGGGGAGAGGACGACCGGACGAGACTCCCCTTGCTGCACGTGAGCAAGGAGCGGTAGCTAACATTCCAAGTGCTCTTGCATACAAACGACCGAAGAGCGTTTCCAGACTTTGGATGGCCACACCTGCAGTGTGTTCTTCTGACCCAGCTGCGTGCTTGTGCGACATTCACTAACGGTCACGTGCGTTTTACGTCATCAGTTTGGGGATAATCCTTAGAAGCCTTTGCCCTCTTGCGGCATCTTAAACTTGAGGCAGCAAACTTCTTGTCCCGATATCTGCACGATAACTCCCGCCACATTTCCTGGAACAGGGTAGCTTACATATAAGGCGGCTGACGATGAACCGAGCGGTAGAAGTGGGGTATATTTGAAATCTTGTTAGAGAGACTTTCGTCTGTCAGGAGGGTAGTAAATGATTGTGCCTCTGGTGTCTGCTAGAAAGTAGGAATCTGCTCTTATTCCTCCTTAAAGTGCCGGGCGCAAGGTAAACGCCAATGAAAACGAAGATTCCAACAGATAGCGAAATAGCACCTAGTATTTGAGAGGGTCCCTTGTGTTTCCTACGTATGTTTTCAATTTATAACATAACAGTTTTGGCAGTTTTGGAGATTAGATAGTTGTAGATAAATGGATGTATCCATTTCCCTGCGATTTTAAAACAATATTCTTTGCACGGAAATGTGAGTTTTTGCCCTAAATCAAGTACAGAACTTATTTTTTCCATCTGTGCCTAACAGCGCGTTTGGATACATGTGTGAACTGAGGAACACTGAAATCGATACTGACTTTTAAAAAGGTCCTAATCTGTAGTATCTTTGTGTGGTGAACACGAATATGACCACGAAATTTTTTTTGATTGGCTCTTGTTTTGAAAACATTTCATACGGTTCATTTTCTATGTTTCGCAGTGTAAATGTATCCTGTAGTACTGTAACAACATCCTAAATAAGCCTAGAATGATGTAATATTCTATCACATTGCATAATACCATTGTGCACACATCATCCAGAGATGATTGCATCATTTTCTGATGCAGTGCAGTACTACTGCTAGGCGGCTGCTTAAGTAAGCTGACGTGTGCAGTGTACTATATAAAGCCCAGTCGGAAAGGTTAAGCATTTAAAAATTTCAGACTTTGTGCGATACAGTTTAAGCTACTGTTACATAAAACTGTTATTATTTTATTCATTTAGTTACAATACAGAAAACTAATGCCTCGAAATTGCGTTAATACAGCGGACAATTATTGCTATATGTGTGGGGAAGTAACATTTGCCAACCAGAAGAAAATTATCATTTTTCAAGTGAAAAAGGCATATCATCTTTACTTCGGATGCGAGACTGGCGACCAAGACAAGCCTTGAGCCCCGCATATATGTTGTGCTGCATGTACAACACAGCTTTTACAGTGGTTGAATGGCAAAAGACCATCAGAGCCATTTGGTTTGCAGTCCCCGTGGTGTGGAGAGAGCCAAGGAGTCACACAAACGACTGTTACTTCTGCCTGGTTCCTCCTCTTTCCTGCGGAATAACGAAGCAAAAAGAGTCGAGAATAGTCTACTCAAACATTCCATCTGCATTGAGACCAGTTCCCCATGCTGAGGGACTTCCTATTCCTGAACCTCCAGCACAATATTCTCTTGATTCAGCTGATGAGAACGAGGGTGAGCCGAACTGTTCTCCTGGTCCGTCAGCATGTAGTGATCCAGATTTTCACATCAACCCCACACAGACTAACACAGGAAGAACTAAATGACCTGGTTCGTGATTTGGACTTATCCAAGAACAAGGCAGAATTGCTAGGTTCAAGACTCCAGCAATGGAATCTTATAGAAGATTTCACAATTACTTCATATGGAAAGCGCCACCAGCAGTTGGAGCCTTTCTTCAGAAAGGAAGGTAATCTGGTATTCTGTTCCGATACTGAGGGACTCATGAATGCCTTAGAAATCCCTTATGACCCAAAAGAATGGAGACTAACTGCAGACTCTTCGAAACTGAATCTTAAGGCTGTGCTTTTGCACAATGGAAACCGTCTTCCATCTATTCCAGAGGCACATGCTGTCCACATGAAAAAGACAAACTATAACTTAAAGCAGCTACTGAATTCCATTGAGTATAACAAGTACAGCTGGCACCTCTGTGGTGATTTGAAGGTATCTGCCCTTTTAATGGGACTGCAGCAGGGATATACAAAATACACGTGTTTCTTATGTGAGTGGGATAGCCGAGCACGGGAATTGCACTACTTGCGGAAGGAATGGACTCGCAGACAAAATGTAGCAGTTGGAGAGAAGAATATCCAGCTCACAGCTCTGGTCGAGGCTCACAAAATCCTGCTACCACCCCTTCACATCCAACTAGGTTTGATGTAGAACTTCGTTAAGACCATGGACCGGACTTCGCCAGCTTTCCGATACCTGCATGAAAAATTCCCTCGACTCAGCGAGGCGAAGATTAAAGAGGGAGTTTTTGTGGGTCCTCAGATTCGAGAGCTCTTCAAAGATGACCGGTTCAACAACTTGCCACAGGGTGAAGCGAAACAAGCATGGAATGCTTTTCACCTAGTGTCTACAAACTTTCTCGGGAATGTTAGGCCAGAAAACTACAAGGAACTAGTTGAAGACATGCTGATCAGAAACTTGGCTGCAATGTGTCTCTAAAGATCCACTTCCTTCATCCCCATCTGGATTTCTTTCCTGACAACTGTGGTATGGTTAGTGATGAACATGGCGAACGTTTTCATCAAGATATTCCAACAATGGAACAAAGATACCCTGGAAAATGGTCCACTACCATGCTGGCTGACTACCGCTGGACACTCCCCAGAGATGCTCCCGAATAGCTGTACAAGAGACAGGCAAAGAAATCTAAGAAGTAGTCTATGACTTGATTTTTTACAGGTATTAACCATAGGCCTATTGCTATTGGCATGCATTTCGCGATGTAAACAATAATTATTGGAGATTACAAAAAAAACTAGAGTCAATTTTGCATTTTGACTGTCATATTCGTGTTAAGCACATAAAAAATTGATTTAAAATGACTAATTTTATTTCAGTAACATGACTTTTTAAGACTTTGTTGACCAGTGTAACCAGCCAAACGTACTCTAGGCTGTATTGCTATAAATTATACTTAAATTCTTTCAGTTGCCTTGATGAGATTTGTACGAATGGGGAAAAATCTAAATCCCATGTTTTCAACAGATTTACCATTGTCTGTTTCTGAAAGTGCCTTTTAAAAAATCACTATGTCAACAATTATTGATTGATATCTAACAATTTTTTCTTAAAACTGTAAATATTAAACACAGCACGCCCTGCAGATAGAATGTCAATGCTTCTGAATACACATTGCGTTTTCATGGGCCTTCCTTGACCACCAATGTTCGCATGTTGCAACTGCATGCATTCTAGCTGACGGAATTGCCCGATGTCCTTCAATTTTTCATATTGGCTATAGTGTATAGAGATAGGGGACTCTCAGTGTCATTGTCAGGACAGGGGAATATTTGAGTTGTGCGAGGATATGCACACAAGTACTCACTAATAGACACTCAAATGTTTTGAGCGAAGATATGCACAAGTACTCACTAACAGACAATCAAACGTTTTCTGTTCACCACGTCTTCTTGGAACATTTAAAAACTGGCATCAGTAAGTGAACTGAACTAATTATAATGCTGTTTTCTTTGTCTCCTCTGTGTGTGTGTTGTGTGTGCGTTTGGGTGTGTGTGTATGTGTGTGTGATCGCGCGCGCATACGTGCCCACGCGTGTTTATTTGTGTGTGTGTGAGAGAGACAGAGAGAGAGAGACAGAGAGGGAGAGAGATATTGCGTGCGTGCACGCGTTTTGAGTGTATTTTGTCAATGCATATTTGCTGCCAATGAGTGAAAGTAAAAATGGAGTGGAAGACGAATAGAAAAAAAGGAAAATAGAAAGAAAGAACAGGAAAGAGGAAGGGAGGAAAAGAAAGATGGGAAGAGAGAAATAAATGGAGCAGACAGGAAGGAGAGGGTGGGAGACAGCGCAGGACACAGCAAAGTCCATGCCTGTATGTACGCATGATTTAAGACTCAGGAATCGAGATAAACACGTGAGCGTAATGGAATAATAGCGGCCTTTTCAGACAAGCAGTATTCCGGAGTTACAGTCGTTATTACTGCTCTCATGCATATTTGGGTTTCACAAGAGCCATTGGCAATCCCTTCCCTTCTTTACCCGCACCGCACAAAACGCACATAAAATACAACCAGCCAACGGGGTCACAGAAATGGCCTGCGCAGCTCGCTGCCATCATCGTCAGCGTCATCATCGTCATCGGCGCGTGCAGCGTCATTTTTGTTTCCTTGAAAGACGTCATTCACGACCATCATGACTTCATCTGATGACGCACAGCAAGACACCAAAGAAAACAACAAAAGAAGCAGAAACAGCAACAGCAGTAGCAGCAGCTACGATTACGACGACAACAGCAATACTAGCCACTCCTCTTCTTCCAGGACAACGAAAGTGCATCATACCCCCTATCTCGTGCCCGATGCCTGTGTTTGTCGTGCGGCTGGTTGGTCTGATTGCAATGGCAGGATGGCAGACTCCACTCTGCACCCTTACAAGAAACCAGCAGGAGGGAATCTGACATAATCCACAAAAAACAGCATGATAAAATACAGTTTCTAGACCTGGCAGCGGAACCGCACAGCTGCGCCTGCGCCCAGACACCAGATGACGTAAGAACTGCAAGGGAAGCCACAAGCAATCTATTCTCCCCCCACACCCCATCCCCATAATTCTAGGTAATGTACTTATCGTCCAATTTTTCGTTTCTAAGCCTAAATATTAGCATGTTATTTTAGTTTTCTCCTTGTTTCGTTTTAGTCTGCTGTTGATTTATCGGCCTTATAACTCTCTTGCTTCATTCGATTCTGGTCATAGTCTAGGGTTTAACTCATTAATCTTATAAACTTTGCTGTGTTTCACTTCGTGATTCGTTAACATGGTGGCTTTTAGTTTTTCGGTTGGATTATTTCCTTGTGTTTTATTCGATGAGCTGAAAACTGAGAATTATTCCAGTGTTGGATCTGATTAACATTCCCTTGAACTAATCGCTCACGCCATGCGTTCACAGCAGGAAGCGATCCACTGACCTCCCGCCTCGAAAGCGGATCCCTTAACCACTAGTCAAGCCTCTTATGCATGCGGTAGGATTTAATTACTGATACAGCATACAATGAACAGTAATGATGGATAAGGCAAAAGTTGTGAAGGCCCTGTAGTAGGCTAAAGACAAGCCCAGGTGTAGTGATGGGTTTGCCTCTCGACGTCCCAAGCTGTTTTGGCACGTCTGAAAAACCAAACGCTATCAAAGCTTCGCGTTTTGATGCCTTAGCCTAATGGCGACAAAAACCTCTCGCTGAGATATTTACTGAACATCTTTCTAGTGAAATAAACGGCCAGCTTCTATCAGTGTGGAAGCGCACTTTTTTCCACAAAGCGTACTGGAAAGATAATTAACCGTGCGCGACCGAGCATGCAGTTTATTTTACTTTCGTAAAAAGTTTCAAACGCATCTTTGCATTAAAACTAGTTTCCCAAAGGTGAAAGCTCCTGCAGAAGCTTGTACCTGTTTGTGCCTAATTACAAAGCACGGAAATGGCTTTTAACACTCGCATCATTACACCCTGTATCTCCATCAGAAGAAACTTAATTTCCAACTTAAAAGTGCACACCTTTATCATCCAGACGGTAAAGACAGCTCGACAGAATTACTGACAGGGATTATGATTACTCACATACATGTGCACACACGTACACACACAGACAGACAAAGGTGGACATATACAAAAACAGAAGGACTGATATATTTAGACAAACAGAAAGAAAAAACAGATAGATCAAGGAAGAAAGAAGGAAGAAAAAGCGTCAAGCAAGCAAGAAAGAAAAAATCCAAAGCAATGAAGGAATAAAGAAAATAAAGAAACGAAGGAATGATGGAAGGATGAAAAGAAGAAAAGAAGAGGGTTCTGGCCGCACAAATGTGAACGAGCTACGAATGAAAAAAGAGCTACCGGCTGCCTTATGTAAGGTCTGACTTATCGCCAGTCAGAGTTGATTGAACATTAACTGAGCGGATGGGCAGGAAAACCAAAGCACAAAACAGTCTTTAAAACAATCCAGGAATCCCGACAAATGACTCACCTGATCAGGTGCAGCAGATATCCAGTACCTTGGTGAGGGCTGCAGCGTGTCGCTGTGCTGTACCTTTCACAGCCTCAGGCAACGCTCTGTTCAGTGCCAAAGAATCTCGGCAGATTTGTGTTTCAATCTTCGAGTGAAATGAGGCTCGAAACGAGAGCTGTGGTACCAGTGCCTGATAAATGACATTACAGTATGTCTGCATCCACCTTCACAGCCTGTTCGTGTGCGCGGCGACGCTGCCTCTACCTCCGCAAATGCAATAGTGGGTGGACTGGCAAACAAACTGGGTTACCTGTCGATCTTTAGCATAGCACTAGACAGAACAACTTCACCAACGAACAGCGAAGAGAGTTAATCGGTACACGTTTCTAAACACTCTCTACTCCTTTTCCACTGGCCGACAACTATTTGATAAGTAGTCACGATCCCGATGTTGTGAACAGATCAAAATGTTTAGAAATCACTCACACGCATCGAAGTCTAGGTCTGTATTACCTCGTGCCTGTCTTCAGAACAATCTGTAAGGAACAGGCAACTATTGAGAGTATTCGTGCTGTCGCTTGAAGAATGAGCTTCAAACATAACTTTTTTTTTTCCTTTCCACCAACACTTACTTGCACACCGACACAAACCTTTCCGACGTGTCGACAAAAGTAGCCAGGGAGTTATCCGAAATCAATGTAATTATGTTACAAAGACTTGTCTCCCTTTGCATGGTAGGAGCCCGGTATCTGAAGAGCGGAACGAAATCCAGGTTGGAGAGCGCACCCCCCGACTGCAAACTGCAAGGATTTTATGCAGATCAGTGTTGACAGATCCGCGCGCCAGCTCTCACAATCGCAGTCGATAAAAGCGGAAGATCTTTTATTGCTTGTTGTGATTCACTTTTCTTGTTGATTATTATTTACGGTGGCATTTCTGTCTGCCGGCATCCCCGGCCTCCCCCCAACCCTGACGGTCGCTCTTTGTGCTGGTCGGAGCTCTCTCTCTCTCTCTGGGTCCTCTGGTCTCGCAGCAGCGATGCCTCCTAAGGCTGATTTACTAACAGGCTACTCCCACAGTCGCGCATCACTCTTGTCTCAAAGACATCGCACGTCTGCTCCCAGAAGTCTACGGTGTAGACGCTCGGTTGGTTCGCACCGCCAACACCATTGTTGTTCCCCCTGGCTCTCTTTCCCGTTCCGTGATTGCCGCTGTTTTCGCAAGAACGCGGCCTAAATGCTGAATTTTCTCCCAGTCGTCCCCCCTTGAAATTGTCCTTGCGTGAGACACGAGACGCCACTGGCCACGTTCGTTGTGGTCAAACCGGAAGTGGACGCCAAGACCTCTGGGAAAGCCGAAACTCCCAGCACCACGTGGTTTCCGTGGACACAGGCGCGGACCCAGAAGGGATGCTGTCACGTGGGCGGCCAAACAAAACACAGCAGCCTGTCCGGTCACATTGAAGGAGAATGAGTGAATGAGGCTAGGCACAGCCTTCTCAATGCGTCACGATGTTCCGCAAAGTCTGGTACACACACAGTCTCAGACTGGAACAATCCCCCATTGTGTTCTGTCGGTCGGCTAGCCTCGGAATCGCTATCCGATGCAATTTAGCTTTCTTTCGCAAAGTGAGGCACAGACACCACACGCTCGGCCACAGTCAATGATAGTCGCTACCTACTAACACGGTCGGCAACCCCACACGCTAAAGAGAGCGTCTCTTCTCTCAGCGGGTTTATTGAGCTCTTAGCCCACAAACTCAGCAGTACGGTCCTTGTTCTCAGCAAATGGACCATACCCTTGTTGGCCCACACGCTGAGTAGAGCACAGTACCCCTTCTTTATAAACCCTTTGAGAACTTGTGAGTCTACAGGCTGACTTCAATGCCTCTTGACAGCGAGCCGATGGACACTCGTCAGCTCACACGCTGAGTAAATTTCGTTGTCTCTACTTAACGATTGCACTGAGCATGGCCTGCCCTCCTCCTGAGTCTGCACTTCACTGCCACCTGTATAACCCAGCCTGTTATCTTAAAACATTATTTCCTCGACAGACAGGTGGTCCTGCCGGTATGACTTGACTTTCATCTTCCTCATAGCTTCCTGTCAGATGTCAACCACAACACGCGCTCTGTACAGAGCATACATTCTGCATCACACCGCGTCCAAATGCTTATTGCGTGTGTCAGCCTCAGTTTTGTGCAGCCGCTCGAAAAGCCAGTGATGTTTGCATAATATTCTCTTACACAATTATAAGATTTTACGCAAGATGGAGGTGGCGAGCCAAACAGTGAGGCAGAGATCTCATGGCGACCTCTGCACTAATTGCTTCACCTGTCTGTTCTCTTAACGCCGACTTTCGTTCCTTGAAGTTCTGGTACCGCTGCAGCTTGTACGTGTCTTTAACGGCCCGGGATGAGCCGACAGCCAGCCATCCACTCCATCTCGCAAACGATGCCAAGCGGCTATCAAGTCTTCGCATCACTCCCAGGTCTTGGGCCCGGGCTAATCCAAACCCCAAGAGAAAGGCGACACTTTTTACGCACTATAAATAGACTTACTATCGTAGAACAGCAGCAGCTACTGGCTAACACATCTCGTGTAGATTGCTATGGTGCGAGGACTGTGCAAAATACAGGTGTCAACTTCGTCATCCACAAAATCGTGGTTTAAAAAAAATGCTGGTAACCGCACATTAGTTGATGAAGTCCGTAGCTGTAAATATAGAAATCCTCCTGAGCAGAAATATCCAGGAAGAGAATAACAAAAATTCAAACCCGTTTTTGTTCCGAGATGCGAGACGTTGAGCAGACCGTCGGTCAGTGGGAGTCGAGACTGGTCGCCAGGGGTCTGTTGACGAAAAGACGACTACGACGACGATGAAAAAAAAGGCGATGAAGTGAGGTGAGTGGTGAGAGGGTAACTGGCAGCGGACACGGGTCAGCAGGAGCGAGATGCAAAGCGCGTGCGTCACTCGCAGCGAGTCGCTGCCGCGCCGGAGCCTGCCTGCGTCTGCGAAGAAGAAGACACGACTGTAGCAGGACTGCCGCTGGTCGATAGGTGGATAGCGTTATCTCCCTTTAGTGGCGAACTCCTGCACGGAGCGCGTGCTGCTGTCTACCACTGCACTCACTCACTCACTCCCTCGCTCAGCCCCTCGCTCAGTCCCCCTTGCTTCCTTCCTTCGTCTCCCCATCCCCCTCCTTTTCCTCTCTTCCTATTCGAGTCCCTCTCTCTTTCTCCACTTCACCCCCACCTTCCCGCCCAACCGACGTCTCATTTCTAACGAAGTTTCCATGTTTATGGATTAACTCAGCTGCACACGTCATTCAGGGACACGAAAACCAAAATATTTGTGCGACCAGTTTCTCTCTCTCTCTCTCTATATATATATATATCCATCTATCTATCCATCCACCCATCCATCCATTCATCTACAGCTTACAAGACCCCATCATCTCCACACACCCCNNCCCCCCCCCCCCCCCCCCCACAAAAGACACACACTATGGAGACGTAGAGAAGGTCGAATCTGGTCAGTAGCAAGATGGAGGCCTCGAGCTCTTAGGTGACCGATGTTTAAAATAGTCTTAAGAAAACACGTGTTAAGAAATAAATATATAAGGTTCGCGTTATGGTGATTTTTTTTTTAAGGTGAGAGGAGAGACACCTTCCTGACTGTAGGACATGAGCATTCCTGCCTAACGCATTAGAATCAGCACAAGGGCAGCAAGCCTTCATTATCTGATGGTGGACAGGACAACAGTACAACAACTCGACACGACCGTTTCTGATCGAGACAGGCGATACGTCATACACAGAACTTTCGCGCGCACCACAAACGCGTCGCCCTTTAGGCAGGGTTTACACGGCTCGACTGAGTCGAACTAAAGGAGCCCTTTATGCGGGGTTTACACGGCTCGACTAAGTCGGATGGAAGCAGCCCTTTAAAAATTGATCCCGCGTTTAAAGATTAGTCTCATTTTGATGACGAATTTCTCTTTTAAAAAATAATTATCCCCCGAGATTTTAGTGAAAACGTATGTCTGCAATGAGTACTCGATTTTTTAAAAATATTGCGTGTTGTCGACATCGCATGTGTTCGTTTTTATGACTGCTTTCATCAGATCAGACTTAGTCGAGCGGTGTAAGCTTAGCATTACGTTGCACTGGTAGGACTTGAAAAATAGAAAATAGAAAACACACAAAAAGTGTGGGTAAGCTGACCTGTGCGTAAAACAACACACCCAGACAAGACGCCGACAAGCACTTTCCCACAGTCATCATCAGTGCGGGAAACCCATCAGCGCGTGCCCCGTTGGACTTGGATGATTCTTGCAGAAAACGCTGTGCGCACAACGCAAAGCGAAGCGCGTGTCTGAGCGTTCAGTTATCAGCCCGTCCCTTACCCTAACCTACAGTGTAGGCTTCATTATCACGTTCTCAAGAATTTATCTGCGACGAACCGAGGTTTGATGACCGCTGTATAATATACTGCTCAAAAGAACTGAAAGACCTGTTGGACTCTGGTGTAGGCAGGCCACTGACCTGTGTAATTGGCAACAACGCGTTTGGATGCATTTTGTTTGATGCTGCAGCAGTGAAGGTCGATGTGCGTGGAAGTCAGGTCATTCGTGCACATTGCAGGCAAACATGTGCACCCAAGACGCTGGTCATTGTCTGCAAATCAATCGCATGCAGGTGGCAAAACAAAACTGTGTGAAAAACGCAGTGCACGTGCAAACTATGCGCAACGCAAACACAAGGCAGGCACTGTGGAGGGACTGGTGGTTATTTATGGAGGCGGTCGAAAACAAAATGTAACCATGCCTCCAACACGACCACTCACTGTTTCTGATCGTTGCAGGACGATTGGGTGGCTGCAGAAGGCATCGGTATCCGGGACGTCAGTCGCCGATTGGAAGTATCCCATTCCGTCATTGTGACATTGCGAGACCGCTACAACCAGACGGGAAATGTCAACAAGTGCAGACGACCTGGAAGCCCGCAATCGATGTCCAGACAGGATGACAGGTTTTTCGTCTTGTCGGCTTTGTGGGAGAGAACGGCCACCGGTAGGTGACACACTCAGGGGGTACCTGTGAGCAGCCAGCAATGTCACCGTCAGCGACCAGACGATTAGGAAACTCCACTACCTCGAGTTCAAATCACCCCGCCTAACGACTTGTCCTGACTACAGCTCTTCGCGCCGCTCGGCTGGTCTGAGCCCAATGTCATCTGGCTAGGACATGTCGGAAGTTGGCCAGAGTTCTCTTCATCGATGAGTTCTGCTGTGCCAGATCGTTTCATAATGGCAGAATTGGCGTCTGGAGGCGACAGGGTGAACGTTATCGTAATGCCGCTGTCAGGGAGCGTGAACTGTCTGGTGCCGCATCCATCCTGGTTTGGGGAGGAATGGGCATGGCCTACAGGATTCGAACCCCCCTGCACTGTGTGCAAGGCAACCTCACTGGCGTGGTCTAAAGAGACAACGTTCCACAGCCCTTCGTATTGCAGGCGATGGAAATGGCGCCTTTCTCTAGGATGCCAATTCCAAACCACACAAGGCTTGGGTCGTCACCACCCATTAACAACAGCAACAAGTGACTCGCATGAACCGGCCAGCAGCACTGTGAGATGTGCTGGGCCATCGCCTGTGGGCTAATCAAGCACCGCCAGCTGACTGAGGTCAAAGTTTGTTCCGTTCGCTTCAGCGGGAGTGGCAGACGCTTCTGCAAATGACTCTGGAACATTGTCTCAGTCCATTTGACAACGATGCCTTGCTTGCGTCAGGCTAGTGGAGGGCACACACCGTTCCGACAACGATTATTTTTTGCTGCACCTTCTCTTACTTTTGTATAGGTGGTTCGTGCCCTTTATGGAAGGCAGTTTTGCGGTTGCAATGAAAATAACGCAATAAATCTTCAGGTATGCTTCAGGTTTATTGCGACTACCAGTTTCCATTGTGGCATCATGTAGCGTGCATAGTATCCATTAATCATTCACTTCTTTTGAGCAGTATATTTCCGGTTGTCTCGTGGCCTAATTCCGTCACCGGATCACCGTGGTGCTGATTGGCGGAAGCAGTGCTTACTATGGCGTATTCGATGGACGGCTAAATCGCCCAGCTCGCTAGACCAAGAAATACTCTTTAGGTATACAGCGGTGGTCGGAATTTGTTTTGCTGTCGTATGTTGTTGGCGGTGGGGAGTGGAAAGGTGTTCAAATTAGCTCACATGTTTTAGAAAACATTGTTACTGCTTGTGTCTCAATCGAACAAAAGTGTTCTTTATACAGTCTTATACAAGACTGGTTGTTTGAAGGGGGGGGGGAGAGTCAGCAGACTTGAACGTTCCTCCTTACTTAAGAAGTCACGAATTTTGCATGTCAACTTAAGATTCATGTATTTATTTTCTACAAAAAACCGCGACAGATATGAATGCGTTGGACCAAGGGAAGTACATGCATACTCCGAGTTCATGAAGACAGGTGTGCTCAGCAGAACTCCGCTTGCAGTGGGAACCAGCTAGAGGCAGTTGAGGACCGACCAAGAATGACTTTCCACAAGAAAAACGCTATAAATAAACCGATGCCTCAACATGTTTAAAGGAAGGGGTGGGTGGGGGAGTACATGTTGGCAACGGTAGGGTCAAAATAGTCAGCGTTCCAGAAAGGTCAAAGATCGTTGTGTTACATTCTGCGGCAGCTGTCAGCGACTCGTCAACAATTCGAAACTCTCCGTAGCTGAACGGTATTCACCATGGTCAGTGATCAGAGACAGTGGTTGTGAATTGTAGGCTACACGTTTGCTGGCCCCTTTATCAAATCTGCACGCCGTTGCCGCTCCAAACGAATTTATTTTGACGTCACTGATCCTAATACCATGGCAGTGTAACAGCTGGCCCACACACAGTGAGAGCAAACCTGATTCGATCCGCCTGTGCGGTGTCATTATTTGGAACACAAAATATAAAGGACTGCTCCCCCTTTACCCCGCAGCAAAATAGGGAAAAACAGATCATCGGTAGACTTTCGTGTTAAAATCGCGTTTATGAGTTGTACGTGGAACGAAATGTAATAACCAGCTGTGATTGAACTCCATTTCCATTGTATTTATCTCTCGCTTTCCTTTTTTCCTCACATCGTCTAACCCCCAGCAGGCATTCTCCTCCGAATGTTTCTAGCAGGACTAAAATTCAGAAATCTCAACAATCGTGCTGCACCATAGATTTCTTCACAGTGAGCGAGTAAATGGGTGAGCGGGCGGGCGGGTGGGCGAGCGAGCGAGTGCAACGCAAAGAACTCGTAGGGTTTTTTTAGTTAAAAAAAACTTCCTATACTATTAATAAATTAAATATTGAATCGAGAAACTAGACACCAGGATAAAACATACTGTTGGTGCTTGTCTAATTAGCACTAACAAAATCATTACAAATTGCAGCAAATATAATTGTTGATCACTCGTTTCGATTTTGAAGCAGCTGTGCATTAACACGTGTTAAATCAGTACATGATCTGTGTTGATTTCAGTGTTTCCCATGCCTGTCTGACCCTGTCATACCAGACAGCTTGTAATCGACCGCCTCGCTTACAGCTGAGGCACCTGCTAAAGCAGTGATGTTTCGCTGCTGGTCCAACTAAAGAGACAGCAGGCAAAAAAACGAACAAAAAAAACCCCCAGACCATCTGAATTCCAACTGCGTAGAGAGACAGGAAAGTAAGACAGAGAAACAGAGAAACAGACTAACGAGGCACTTACGTACTCGCTGGCTGATGGACGGACAACGATTTCAGGAGGGTGCATAAAGTCATTTACAATTTGTCTAAAGCTGATTTTCTCGAAGTAGGTGACTACAGAATTATCTCCCTTCTCTCTCTCTCCACTTCAATCTCTCCACAGAATCACTCATTCGCTGACTGATTCACTTATTCTTTCGCTGACTGAGACTGACTCACTCGCTCGCTCGCTCGCCCACCCCACCCCCTCACCCACTCACTCACCGACTCTCTCACCCTTCTTTTGATCGTTCATGCTTACTATTCACACGTCGTGTCATAAATTTTTGTGACTGGTTGAGGCTTTTTGTGTTGTTCCATTGCCGGGACTTTTTGTCAAGCCTCAGGATATTTCACATTAAGGAACACACGCTTTCAATGCAACCATCATTCAAACCATATATTGCCCCTTGGTGGCATACACAATTTAGAGAAAGACATACCTTTCTGTCGTAAAACACTAGGAGTGATTCAGTTTAGTTGTCGAGAACATGTTTATGCTGCAATGCCGATCTCTGCTGAAATGGAATTCTGGCTTGGTCTGCAAAATAAAGGGGCCTTCATTTACTACCTCACCATCTGAGTTGTTCAAATGTATTGTTCAATGTTAAACGAATCGCACTCAACCTTCAACTGCTGGGCGCCATGGCAATACAAACGATTGATAGGTTTAAGATTCCATAAACTGTGTACGCATTAATATTATTAAATTTGACATCGCGAATTATAACGTAAGTCAGGTGTACACTAATGCACACGCCATTAGTTTTAATGTGCGTGGAGACATAAGCGGTCTGTCCTTGAAATCACAGCCAGTTAAATGGGCAATGAGAATTTTAGATAGCTGCTCAGCGCGACAACTTCCTGGACACTACTCGCCTCTCACGTGCAAGTGATTCGTGGAGTTTTCCGTTGGTAACCATGTACAATAGCGACTAGAGACCTGTGCGTCACACACACACACACACACACAGAATGCATAACATATTTGTCATGAACCTAGTTTCTTACAATGAGGTTTGGTGTGAAGTCACCCTAGTAAACTGTAGTCAAGTTTGTTTCGTCATTGTAATATTAGTGAGCGGTTTTCTCCTTTCCCAAGCGTGCAACGCATTTTTTGCCCCTTAATGTCAACAGCGAGTTCAGTGTTTTAAGGAACAGTTCCTGGTCATTTTTCTTCATATCTTGAATCAAGTTATTGCCTTTTCCGAGCGTTACATATCTTTATTTTATTAATTTCGTATGGACTATGTAAGGGAGATATGAAAAGTCATTTTCATAAATGGCAGGATTTTAACAAATGTCGGTGAGAGTTGAATAAAACAACACATCGCGGAGAAGTTGGGTCCTGGTCGCTGGGACAAAGTGGGAAGTTGTAATAATTATGGCAGCGTGGACACGGCTGTGACAAGACCCACGGAGACCCGGTTCAAAGAAGTGTCTACTTGAAAAGCTGCGAAGACTGCGGTGCGTTGCAAATTCTTTTAATTAGTTCTGGATGTTTCCTAACGGAAGTGTTCAACTGCGATTGGAGTTAATTTGGTTTCTTTGAAAAAGTTCAAAGGCACGTCACTTCTTGCTTGGTATAAATCCCCAGTGATTGTTGCGGAAAGATAGTGATTGAGCTTTAACTCTGTGGCGCAGAGATAATAATTGAATCTTTAACTCTTAAGATCCTGGTTCCGCTGCCGCGTTAGACCAAGAGGGAGTTGCCGTAAAGTCTGGTTCTGTCCCATGGCTCCAGGGCTGGCCTGCACGAGCGTTGGTATCTGCTGTTCATTCGCAAAGGTTTACTTAAAACACAGATGGTGAACGGGCCTTACAAGAGCTCTTACGACCGGAAGTAGACCTACGAACACTCATGCCAGCCAGCCGAGCGCCTCGGTGGTCTATGGGTCAATGCGTCCGCTTCCGAGGCGGAAGATCAATGGTTCGAAACTCGGCAGAGTCACGGTTGGGACTGAAGACCGTGTTGTGGCGTGGCAGCACGTAAACTTTGTCAAAGCAGTACCGTCCTGATAGGTACGTAGTTTGAGACTGGACAAACACACATGCCAGCCAGACCAGCAGTATTTCAGTTTGACGCAAAAACCAGGGTTCTGTGCTGACGGTTGTCGGTGTACCTACGAGGGCAAATATATTTTAGTGTACGACCAAGTAAATTTCTGAAAATCGGATCATCCACCAACGAATATTTGAAACATTTTCTTTCTTTTTTTTGAAGTAGGGTGTTTTGTAGGTAAGTATGGAAATACTTTCTAGTATGTAAGTTTTGTGATGACGGGCCCGACAGTGCAAGGGAGAAAAAAATACGTTGCCCTGGAAGTGGTCCGTAACAAGCAAAATAAATTTGACTGCACCAAAGTTGCAATTTACGCTGATGGTTTGTAAAAGACCTGCGAAGATCAGTGTCTCAAAATGTGAAAAGCGAACTGTTTATTACTGCAGCTTTCCTTTCTATTTCTGCTCCACAAACATCCACGGAGTAACTGTTATAGAGTGTACGTGGTCCTTGAAAAAATGCTTTTATAATTGCTTCCTCAGAATTCTGAACTTGCCAACAGTGTAAAAGTAATGGTGGCATGTATAAACTAGTTATACGGACTTTGTGAAAGATATTTATTCTAGTCAATCAATGCATCTATGCTGAAATGTATGTATGTAAGGATATAATATGGGTGTAGGTACGTATGTATATGCGCATCTTTTTCAATATCTGCTACAAGACAATAATACCATATTAGTAGCTCATCCAAATCACTTATTTGCATAAAGAAAAATTATTCTCTTTCTTTAGGTTCAATTACTATGCAGTATACAATACGAAATGTGTGGCTGATAAAAAGTTTAAAAGTGATGGGAAAAAAAGAAAACCCCACTTTAAAAGATGGGTTTGTGCAGGATATCAAAATCAAAGTCTTCTAAATCGTTTTTTTCTTCAGGTTATTGGTTTTTCTGTGGATGGAAAGAAGCCAGAATAAACGTAGTGCACAGGTTTTTATCTGTTATTCCTCAAAAAGTGCAGAACTCTAAAATTAAAACAAGGGAGGCAACTGCTTTAAAGGAAAACTTAACCTTAGAAGTAACCTGTCTTTAATTGATGAATATTGATGTTGTGAGTCTTTTTAACCCTAAATTTAAAGCTATAAAAGAACTGTTCACTTACAACCCAGCTTTTAACGCCGCTCATCGACCTTACATGGAAGCCGCCATGTTGCCTTGATGAGTGACGTCAGTTACCCAGGCAGGGAGAAAGCTACTGCAGCCCGCAGCCGATAGCGCTCAAAGCAGCATCGTCACAGATATCGGGCAGACGCTTTTACAGCTGACAACATAACACTTGAGCCGGCCAAATACATTTAAACATTATAAACTCTTTTCTTGTAAAAACAAGTGTATTGACCAAAGTAGTGAATTTCGTTAATATACTTCTTAGGAGAGTGCATTAATAAATAGATGAATAGGTGCCCATGTTTTTGCGCGTGGGTACGTCTGCGTGCGTGATTGAGCGTGTTGTGTGTTTATTAATCATTGAGTTTATTTATCAATATATGTATATTCTAATGCCAGATGAACTACGATTGGCATGTGTTCTTTGGCATTATTTTTTCTTCTGAATATCCCCTGAGGGTAAAAGAATAAAGAAACTTGACTTGTTAGTGACATCGCTCTCAGCTGTAATCGTCTGTTCTCACTCTCAGGCTCAGCTTCCGTCCGGTCTAGCCTTACTACAATGCCTTTTTCATTGGCACACTTTGTATTGGTAATTGTCGGAATGGCTCCTTTCTTTAACTTTTTCTTAAAAATCTCGAAACCAAGTGAAGCTGTCACATCATTTTCGTAGGTGCC
>SMGT01013566.1:615667-627667 GCA_004794575.1 Lanistes nyassanus
TTACATTCTATTAACACACGCAGCACACATTTTACATTCTATTAACACACGCAGCACACATTTTGCACCTGTTTTAACACTTGTTACCTACAATTAGGTTTAAAATATTTACAGTGCGTGTTTGCTCTTTCTTTTGGTACAGCTTCGAGAGGTGTTAATGTTATAAGACAGCGCACTGGACACTTTACAAGCGTTTTCTGAAGAGTATTCGAGCAGAACTGTCCGCACAACGCGGGGCTCCACCAACTTTGCTCTTTAAAAATTCTTTTCCTTGTTCACGTGCTCAGAGGGCCGTCTGTGCCCGCGCTCTGCACCGAAGATTCCATTTCACTGCACCTTTAAGTCATCAACTATTACGGCTTTCTAATTCGCTCTGAGGTCGACGAAGTGCAGTTAGTGCATGTTTGCTTTCACCCTTCCCCTGTCGTCCCTCTCTTCTCTCTCTCTCTCGTCCCTCCCACTGTTTCTTTGGCCACCATCCCCAGCCATCTCGTCTTTCCATTCTTCCATTCTTTTATTCCACTTCACCTCACCTTTCCCTTCCCTCCCTCAGCGCAATGACAGGTGAAGTTGACGCGCAAAGAGGAAACATTATACGCTCTCAATAAAGACTTTGAGAAATGATTTGCATTAATGACACTTTCTTATGCGCAGTGCTTCTGCTCATAATCATTTTAACTAGTTACAAAGAAGCGAAGTAGGGATTAGATTAATTAAAAATTTAAGACGATCCGTTCTGTTGACTTTGATGATCGACTGCAGGGGCTAACTCGAAAGCTGTGAAAGAATTCTACTGAATCCACCCTACTACCCCAAATAACCCGAAGGCGGGTTGTTCGGCTGATATCAGCGTCATCTGACGTCGTTTGTTGACGATGTTAACCAAATGCTCTTTAATATTAAAAACAAGCCCTGGGCGAGCTGGTTTTAACTGCCTGAAAACTGATCGCGTCTGGCATGCAATAATCAGCAGGAACATTGATACAGACATGTTACCTGTGAAGACATTTATCGTTAAAGGCGCGTGCTAGGTGCGTGCGTGATAGCCGTTCGGGTCGTGGTTCGCAGGCTGCACAGGACCCCGCATAATGGCGTCCAGCGGAGATCAAGTTAATGTTCCTAGAAGACGCGGCGTTCCAAATCGGCTCCGATGACAGGCCAAATGACTGGTCCATAATAACTGTTTACTATAACAGGCCAAGTGAGTGGTCCATAATAACTGTTTCATATAACAGGCCAAGCGAGTGGTCTGTAATAACTGTTTATGACCAGTCCCTCAACTTGAGCCATTGCTTGGCAAGCTCTTTGTCTATCTTCACCGCCGCGGATGCAAATAAACCTGAGCTGCATTAGCCGAATCACCCAGATGCATAATTCACGTGCCCTCAAAAGCCAATAGGTTTCTTAACGGGCTAAGCGAGCAGCATTATAAAGGGATGGGTGGGAATCCTAGTTGCCGGGTGCCGGGTGCCGGGTGCCGGGTTAGAGTGAGCTTGCAGCAAAGCTGGAAGATGGTGAGGGTTACACAGATTCTCTGGAAGTTAAGCTCCATAATTTCACTTTGATCATCTGCTGAAGACCTCCGATGCAAGACCACGATGTGTGCTAACTGGCGAGTTTTTGCGACCATTTTCACGTGTTGCTGCCCCCCCCCCCCGACACCTTACCTTCCGTCCGATGTCGGCTGATTAGTATGCTTTCTGATCATATTACACGTTTTCCCCATTTTCACCCCAAGATGAGGCGGCAAGGCGTTTGATGTGCAGACTTCACGCGCCAAGGACGGATTTACTGCCTAAAAGACTGTCTTCGTGCAGCGGGGTGAAAGAGTGCACTCCAGCTGTTTACCGGTAATAATTAAGCGCTTTATGGATACAAGCCTGCATGATACATCACATTGGGATGGCGCTAAATGGGTCGTTTGCATTAACTAGCCACTCAGATGTGCGTCATCAGTTCGCTACATTTAACCCATTCACTAGCTACATGCAGCACCTGTTGAACGATGTTCAGCATGAGAGGTGATATATACTTACAAATGCGACAGCAGCGTTTGATGTGTAGAAATCATAGCATGCGAAAAAACATATACTTATAAAATGGCATCTTGCTCAATAATAATAATAATGTGTGTTATGGAAAATAATATTTCTAACAATAAATCGACTAAATTGTAGTTAACCAGAAGCTTGTAACGCCCTGCAGGACTGCAAAGAGATTTTATGTCACGTACAGAAAGTGGTAACGGCCGTTGTAGATCCAAAAAGAGCAACTTTCATTTCGGCCCTTGCGCACATGCGCACTCACATATGTTCTCATACACACTCAGGTCCACACAAATCTCAGATCGCGCTTTAATTTCGATATCTTGTAGGCAGGGACCTGACACCACGCATGTTTCTGTGTGGTAATGTGTGCGTGCGCCTGCGTGCGTGTGTGTGTGCTTGTTTGTAGATGTCCTCTGGATGATAAAATCCCAATCACGGCTTTTTTCTGGACAATGTCATGTGTGTAAATGCAACAACAGCCAGAGTTAGGTTGGAAATCTAAAGTTAACATTTCTTCTTTTTTTATAGCATGGTTTCGATATGTACCCGAGAAATACCAAGGTATCCAGGAATGGTTGTGGTATCTACCCAGTTAAAGCGACTACAGTAAACACTGGAAGCTATACACTGCACACTACACTCTGTCCACTCTCTACTTTTCGTAAGACAGGTGGCCAAAAGTCTCCCTGGAATGTCCGCGCGCGACGCACCAAAGAGATGAACGCTAATCTACTAGATGCTGTCCCTAGAAGGAAAAAAATTCCCCGGGCGGACAATCCTGTTGACAGTGTGGTCTGTTGATGTTTTATTTCCAAAGGTAAGAGCCCTATACGGCAATCAGCAGTGTGCCGTAAGAGCTTGTGCAGTTATTTACAACAGCACAGATCGACCCATCCGTCCGTCATCGAAATGGGTGATTAAAAACAAGCGGATCAGGTGCAAAGTCACGTCATGACATAAAACCACGTGACGCTACCTTACAAGCCACGCTAACACGTGTCCGGTCTTTTAAGAGTCTTTTTTATTACCTCCTTTGCCCCAACTCTTCATTTCCGAATAGCTTCTATTATCTTGCAAAAGTGTTGCTTTTGAATTCAAGTGGGGGAGGAGTAGGGGTGGAGGTAGCGAAAAAGGATCAAAGAATGACTGTCCATTTGTTCCAGTAGGTTAGGTAATTACAAAGCCCGCTCCTCTACCCCTCCCTCCCACTTCAGCTCTTTCCGAGTGTGGGTGTGTTAATTAACTTGGTCTCTGTAATTACCCTCATCCACACGTTGGAATTTTGAAGAGCAATAGATTCTATCCAACTTCCTCACACACACCCCACCACCACCATCACCACCCCACCTCGAAAAAGAAAAAGACGAGATGGGCGATAATAACTGCCGTGACGACGACTATGACGAACATTTGGCCCTAAGTCGACAATCATGGCAATAATGAACTCAAATGTCTGCGTACAGATGCGACTAGAACGACGTGCACTACGAAAAGGGCGTCACATACATACATGCATACATAAATACACACATACATACATGCATACATACATACCCACACACATACAGACAGACAAAAAACGTGAAAGTACAGGCAGAAATCACTAGTAGGAAGGAGGGAGGGATAGCAGAAGAAAGAAAAAATGAGACAGAAAAAGAAAGAAGAAAGTAGTGAAGAAGGAAAATGGAATTAAAACAAAGACAAACCGTCAAAGCGAAAGGAGATAGAGGAAATAAAATAGTCGGAAGAAACATTGTAGATGAAGCCAAAATTCGAGTTCGCAAAAAAGAAAAGAAAATATCTGCAGGCCTACACTTCTTATCCATCAAGCCCGCTACCTGACCAAATTATATATAAAGGAGCGGCAATTTGCTATCAGCCAGAATAAACACTGACTGCTAAGAACTCGATCTATATAGAGCGAGTGCCTAGACTGGAGCCCGCAGAGAGGTACTTTCATCAGCAGCAACATCCCACAGCGAACAGTGATTGGAGTCATGAATACTACCCCGTGAAATCTCATGGTTCTTCTTCTTTGTCCACAGTTTTTCCTTTTCCCAAATAGTCTGCGAGATCTCATGCTCGCACGCATAAAAATAAAAAGCCGTCATGAATATATTAAAAATAGCCCACGCATGTACGCAGACGAGGAGGCGTGCATTTCTTTTAATCATACCAACTATAGCCTCAGTCACAGAAGACGCACAGGGGCGCAACTCTCTCTTTCTCTGTGTTAGACGTACAGTTCTTTATCCATTGTACAGGTGCGTTGGCCTGTTTCTCAGTGCTTTATTGCGTCTTAGTGATTAATTAATTCATTCAATAATTAATTATCTTATTCGTTCATTCCATTCCCTGATTCCTGAAACGCACGCCCGTTCAAAATGGGATTGCTAAAACAAACATTTAGCTGCTTCACAATGAGTAAATAAGTGATGGCGCTTCCTACTGAGTACTGATCCGTAAGTTGTGTTCACGCGCGAATTGGACAAGACTGACAGGCAAGCGGTTTAGTCATGAATTGTACATCCGTGCACACCTCTTTCTATAATAATGATGCTGTTGTAAGCGCATAACTTTGAAAACTCGATCTGGTATTAGCTAACGCAGAAGTTCTTTAAAAGCGAAATCTTGCGCTAAATTCCACTTGAAGATACCTTCTGCACCACAACAAAATGCAACTAAATGAAAGGAAATTTAAACACCGATCGCGGTGAGAAAGCTGGAGTTAATTATTACTTCATCCATAATGAGCATTATCCCCTGGAACGCGAACATTATCCCCTGGAACGCCAGGAACACAGAAATATTCTGCAAACCATTCAGCAATAGCTGCCCTTAGTTTCCACTGAGTTTTTTTCGCTTACGTCAGAGCTGTCGTTTACAAAGCGATTTTTCAATAGTTTTTTTTTCGCCTCATTTTGTTTTTGGGCCGCTCCGTGAACAATAACAGTCAATCACCAAACAATGTTTAGCTATTTTTTTAAAACATTGCAGTGGCCGAGATTCAAAAGCAGAAAAATGTTTGACATTTTGCTTGGACTTGTGGCGACCATTTTCAGCTGACAGAGCCTGACATTAAACATTACTTCGAATTCCTACGAAACAGGCGCGGGGACAGTACATCAATCAATTTTTTTTGTTTTTAGTTGTTTAAAAAAACAGATTGTGACGTCATAGCTGTGCGCACTGATTGGACTGATTCCTGTCAAACAGACGGAAGGTGAAGACGGAGTGAGGGAGAGAGGGAGGGGAAGAGATGGGATAAAGGCGAACGCGAGGACTCGATGCTTATCTTGTTTATAGCAGCACCCCTCTCTCTCTCTCTCTCTCTTGACTGTTCCAAGGCAGGCCCATCAGGTGTTCCATGTTAGTTTATCTCACGCGCCCCACGCGTGCGTGCATCTACCTGCATTCTCAGAAGTTTTGCGCGTGAGCTGCGAAGTTCGTGTTGTTGTCTCCCTTATTTGCGCCGGACGTGCATGCCGAAGAGGAGGCATAATCTGAAGGAAACATGGCTGCCTCCCAGTGTACGTTCTGCCGGTGTACAGTGACAGGCAGAACTGTCGTAACTGTATACGGGACCAAAGTTACTGGACCTGTTATTTTCTATCCGCTGCCATCCTACTCCCAGAAATGCACTTTGCGGGTTAAAACAAAAACCTGGATGTACATCACAAATCAGACGACATTTCAGGCGGTCAAGGCTGCTGCAGGATTATGCCAAGAGAAGCCCTCTAATTTCCCCTCTTCATGGTTATCTCCTAAGTTGCCTTATCCCGTGTATCTAGATCCGGGATAACCTCATCCATCTAGATCCGAGGAAGCCACTCCTGTGGCGGCCTTGTTTCTTGCCTCCAGATAATTCTGCGGTAACGGTATACCTGTCCTTGGGTACCTAGGACGTACATATCCGGAAAAAATCGCGAAAAAACGATCCCAGTCACGCGAACCGCTCGTATCCATAATGTCTGTCCGACCACTCACATCGCAAAATTTTTATATAGTTTCACATAAACTGCTATCTACATTTATTTCGCTTTGAAAAAAAAACATTTAAAGGAGATTTATTCAAGAAAACAGGAAACATGGCTGCATTGCAGTTTGTCCATATTATTAGCCCCGTCTTTCGAATTTTTTTTTAATGAATTCTTCCCTTCCCTGCTTTCCGTAGTAGCTGCCCTGCCAGACGCCGGGCCCTACAGGGAACAGTTCTAGGTCTGGTTGGCGTGGTGTCAGTATAAAGTGAGTGGGTGGGATCGAAGACTATTTTGCGACAATAGACCCACGTGTGGCAGCACGTACACTTTGTCTAAGCAACACCGTCCTGATATGCACACAGTTTGCGGCGGGACGTCAGCAACAAATACACCCCCCTAACCCCTCTACTCGTTCTTTCTTCCATCAACTGCACGAGCGTTCTTATCCTCTGTTCACACGTAAAGATGCACTTAAAATACACAAGGTTAATGGGCACTACGACCGCTTTTCTGACCGGAAGATCAGGTACGAACGCTCATGCAAGCTGGCCCAGAAGCGCTTCTTAATCATGTAGGTTTAGGAGGGGAAGGGTTGGGAGGATGGCCTCCCCTGGTGTTACACATACCTGTCAAACCGCCTTCTTAATCCACCGGGATGGGTTCTTTCTTCTGCTCTTTATTTTAAAAAAGGAGGCAAAAGAGAAGGAAAACTTCAAGGATTTACGAGTCTCCCGCTGACTGAGAGGAAGCCGATAAAGAACTTTTTTCTTTTCTCTTTTTTTTTCTTCTTCGCACCTCTCTCTTTTTTTCTCTTCATTTTCGTTTTCTTTGCTTTCGTTTTCCTAGAGATCAAGCTCAAGTGCTCTTTGTGGCAGTACAATCTTTTTATCGGCTTCCCAACGAAGTCTCGATGGGTCGGTAATTGAAAAAAAATGTATTCGTTCTAAAGCTGCGAGAGGTATTATTATCATTTCTCCATAACACCTGGTGTACCTGCAAAGGTTACCCTTACCCATTTATAGGCATTTAACGAGAACTCAGAACGATGCTCGCCCCTTCCGCGCCTTGTGAACTTGTACGCAGGGTGCTGTTCCCATTGACTGGTACCTAATAAAACCAGAGAACAATCCTACCCCACCCCTGTCCAACCCCGACACACACACACCCAGAAAATGACACTTCGTGGTAGCACAAGTGCAGAAGCACAAGTCCACAAGCGCAGAAGCACAAGTGCTCCACGGCAAAGTAACGAATAGGATCACGTTTCCTACAGCATGTAGATATGTTTAGATAAAGTGCCGTCAACAGACACCGCAGCCAGACGTGCAGACAAAATAAAAATTGATGGAAAGGCACCAAAAACTGTTTAAAATGTTTCCTGTTTTAACGGCAAGCAAGGGCAGTCGTCGCGTATGGGGATTTTTTGTTTACAACAAACACATTCACGCGCATGCATGCAAACCATGCACGCGTGGACCTAAAGAGCAATTAATGAGAATCAACGTTCGGAGAGCAAATAATGGATGACGGCTTTCACGCAGAAAATTGAAATATGTGAGTTAAAAATAGCACCTGAGGTGGCTAGGAGAGGCTAGACAAACAAGGGGTACAACCGTACACTTGAAAAAGCCTGAAGTAGCTCGCCTGCAGCTGAGAATAAGACAATTGTGCAAACTGTTTCGAAAAAAAGGAAGCCTTTGCGTGGGCAAAAACGCTGGAATTCAGGAAACACTGGATACCCCTCCAACTTCATACCGCTAGTTTAGGGGCAGCCACAACCGTGGTAGCAGCATAGGCAAAAACTCAGTCCTGCTGAGAAGCAAGCTACCGTAGTATATTGGGTATTGTTATCTGTATGACAATGTATATGAGAATGCAGTCACGCGTTAGCCGTATGACACTGTGAGAATGAAATCATACTTCCCAGACCTACCTATTACTTGCTTGTATTACGCTTTTCCACTTCTCTACAGCAGGACTCAGAATGAAGCACAAATTTGGTTAGATTAACTGAAAGCTTAATCAGAGTTACATGAATACCATATAACTTCGTCTAAACAAAATTAAACTATGATTTTTTGGGGGGGTCATTGTCTGGTCTGAATAGTCCTTGTCTGTACACAGACAATCTGCTAGTCTTGTCGATGAAAATTTCTGATGGAGATCTCCGAGCCAAAATCGGATGAAATTTCTGTAGGAGATTAATTTGTCTCTCCTGTTTTCATTCGACTTCGTAGAACTGAATGAGGCCAGTTCTAAGCGTGACCCTCCACCTTCGTGGTAGGACACGGCAGGACTTGAGCAAGAACACGCCACACCTTGTGCCGAAGATCCATCGGTCGTCTGCTCCCAGTCATCAGTATGTAATAAGAAGCCGGCGCAATCTCGCCTCTAGTCCAGCCGACAGAATATGGCTTATGGAATTGTTCTAGGTGTCCCCGTGTTATCGCTAGCGTCTCGAATAATACTAGACACACACCTCTTCTATCAGCAGGAGATGCAGCCGGCACCTTTGCCATATTCCTACAGCAAGCGGAGAGAACTTTGCTGAACCCAGCGACAAGTACCAGCGACTATTTACGAAGACCATTCGCATTAAAAACGCTTTCGGAGGCCAACGACGCACATTTGTCCGGTAAAGAAAGTCTTTACGAGCAGCGTGCTTTGATCTTCACATACCTCCCAGCCACCGGCTCCCCCCACCCCCACTCCATCACACCCCAAGAAAAAAAATACTGTGGCTATGCGTTCTACCAAGTAAAGATAACATTGCACAGAACTATACAGATGATACAGGGACTTTATTATTTATCCGCTACAGACAACAACTCTGTTTTTGCTGCAGTTCTATAAGCACATAAAACACAAATATTTCAGAAGGGAAAGCATGCGTATAGAAAGGTGACAATTCATTAACCCTGCATGGGGAATGCTGAAACAAGAATTAATTACCCTATAGCTTTTGCAGCCATGTGACGGCACACATCAAGGACTTAATTCTTTCCATGATTTGGATGCATGGGCACACACGCGATGACCTCCGTGGGCCTGGGACATTGAGAGTCCAAACTGATTTGTTTTTGTGCTGTTAGAACCATCGATTGCACGCAGCATCACAGCAACTTTTTTTTAACCTGTACTGAAAAGTTTTCGGACTTTCAGTGTTTTGACTTTGTTTTTCCTCGCTAGAACTTACTAGAGTTGAGATTTGACCAGGTGGAGGAAGATGGTAATGCACGAGGCCAAGTGGTTGAATGGGACAGCAGAACGAGGTGGTCCCATTTTTTGCTTGCTTTTAAGTTTGGACACCGCGATGACTCTTTGCACGCACTCTTGCGCACATGCATGTCCACTTTCTCTAGCACTGGAATGACAACGCTCTTATCGCGTTAACAAAGCATATCCCAGACTTCGTTGCTCTAATTAACGCAGATTTACTCCCGCTGCTAGAAACCTAAATATAGCCCCATTAAGCCTGCATTTCAAACCGCACGCGCCTTCCTCAATAAGCTCTCGTGACGTCTCGACAAGCCAGCGAGAGGTGACATACGGTGCGCCACGTGGCCTCGTGATCAGTAGTTTTTAGAGGGAAATAACTCCAGTGTATTTGTGCAACTATTTCTTCTTCCTACACACACGCCTTAACCTGTGCCAAAGGTGCGTTGGAAATGTAAATAGTTTCACGATGGAAAGCTGCTGTGATGGGCTTAGACACTAGCAGAAATGTCTAAACATTCTCCGACATTGCAAGATTTCCACCCCGCCGGTAAAAGATGCGACGGATACATATATCACGATGACGTCAGTCTCGCTAGGGATATAGAGTGCTTTTTTTTGTTGCATGTCGCTGTCTTAACGACAGCTTCTCCTTCTCTATTCATTTTTCCATCCATCCACCTATCTATGCATCCAACCATTCATCTATTCGTCTGCCCATCTGTTCTCCTGTCTCTCCATCCATCCGTCCATACATGCCTTCGATTGTCACTATGCTCTCCCCCACCCCCCGTCTTTCTCCATTCCTCCTACCTTCTGTCCTACCCCCCTCCCACCACCTCTCTGTACTTTACAAAAAAATTTGCCTCTGTTTCCTTTTTTTCACAAGGAGGTCTACTATAAAACGATCTGGCAATTTTTCTTAATGCACCAATAAATAAATAAAAACATGCACAAAGAGGAGGAATCTGTCACAGAAACGTTTATCATGCCGTCGTCTTATTAAAAGGAAGAGAAACTTTAAACTGTCACCTGCTTGCAAACTATCCTCCTTTTTCACATTACCTGTCGGCCAGGTAGCAAACACTTTCATCATCAGGCTCGTTATGGACGTTGCGTTCAGAGGAGGTGTCGCCCTGTGCGCGGCCGTTAATCAACGCCCTGCTGTTTCAGAGGCCGGGACTGTGCCAGGAGCCGTTCTCTGACACGTTTATGACGGGTACTGTTGCGCGAGATTTAGGAGCGAGTGTGACCAGTTTAATTAGCGCTGCATTCCCTGCTGGTAGGTGCCAGAACGAAACGGGACGGCCAGATGGCTCGGGTACTTGAGTAAAGCCCCACGGAGCGAGTCGCTGGTGTTTTTTAAGTGCCTCCCAGGCTGCAGGCTACCTTTTCTAAGATTAGTCTGGGATAGGGCACGCAACGCTCACCTGTTTATTTGCTTGCAATTTTGGTTAATCGGTCACGTGACGCTTGGCCGGAGAGCCCGGCTTGCTTCTTCGGTTGTCTGTTTTTTTCCCCCCGGCATCTCTTTTTGTCTTAGCTTGCTTGCTCTCCTTTCCAGCGACGCGCTTGCTTGGTTCGAATCCTTTTGGTTCTGGTTTAAATAGGCTTAGGTTTATCTGTAATAATCTTTTGGGGCATGTGATAGATTTTTGTGTAAGGATTTTTGTACCACACGAAGCTATCGAGCGCTTTGACCCTATCTAACATGACTCTAGAAGACCCGTGCTTCTTTCTGTAAACGTTGAGACGAATTTGAGATGCTTGCCGTGTTTCAGATTTCGTAAGACCATGTTTTACGTTATTGTCTCCCCCCCCCCCCCAGCGGACAGACACACTGACAGACTCATGTACACACAGACACACACACACACAGCACATTTATTAACATAGATATTTACCAACACACAGCTTTCTTTTGTTATTTTTGGAGTCGAGCAAGATAATGTGAAAAAGCATCATTAGCTGGAACAGCACACGCTTTGTTGTGACGATATTTGAACAGCTAATACAATCTTGATTTTTGTTCGCTGTGCGATCGGCAAGAAATGGAAGGAAATAAATAGTTTATTCGGTTAATTCTGTAGGAAAGCTCCATTCTCAATAATCTGGACTGGCCGCCGTGTCTTCGACTTTCGTGCCTTGTTCATAAGACAGGATTGACGTTTCTGCCCTTTGGTGACCTCCATGGCGTGTAGGCCGAGACTTTCGTGCGGAGCGAACTCCGAACACGTCAGTGTGAAACGCCCATCGCGGATTCCTCGACATATCAAGGAAACGCCAGGGGTTAAAAAATTTACAAGTTATATAGGTTTGGCCACAATCTGATCGATAGCGTTGAAGCTTTGGCTTCATGCACATCTGGTTCTAATTTTGGACATCATCCATCGACCTGTCGTGTCCATCATGCGGGACTGGAATTATTTGTCGTTTTGTCACCTGGCTGCATGGAGACAGCTAGTGGATCATATTAACATTAAACTGTCAACATTGTTTGCACATGCTTAACTTAAAGCCTTGTTATACGGAGTGAATTCAATCTATTCTGTCAAATTTTTTTTGGTGGGGGGGGGGGGGGNGGGCGATTCAGAAAGGCGAGGGAGAGAAGAAAGGGGAGACAATGCGAGGAATGCTGAGAGAAATAAGATCGAATAAGGTGAGTGAACAGGAAAGCGCCTGCATAGGAAGCGACAGAACGGAGAACTAACGATATTTGAGGACCGGGGATGGGGGAGGGTCTTTAGAACTGCTGA
>SMGT01013566.1:627922-643111 GCA_004794575.1 Lanistes nyassanus
AATAAGGTGAGTGAACAGGAAAGCGCCTGCATAGTAAGCGACAGAACGAAGAACTAACGATATTTGAGGACCAGGGGTGGGGGAGGGTCTTGAGAACTGCTGTCAACTATGCCAAAAAAGCAAACAATCTTTAAAAGAGATAAATTGATAAGGTTACATTGCGTCAGGTTATATTAACATGCAAATTATACAAATTTCTTCCATCTAGCAATCAGAAGGACTGGAGGAGGATTGTTAGCTGACAGCACAGGAAGCGAATGCCCTGGTGGTGCATACACATTACTACATACTTTTGAAAATCGTATGGTGTGCATGTGTATGTGTGGGTACATAAGTGGGCCCCAAGATAGAGTGTTAATCAAACCTTTTCCATTGACAGAGTAGAAGCGCGATACCTGCTAGGTCTGCACTGAATCAGGTTGTGCAATATGTATTAGTCACTTTTTTTTAAGTCTGCACTCTGTTCTTCCCTTTGAAGCCCAGATCTGCGATGACAGCCCTTTATGCAGTCTGCAAGCAGCTTTTCCCCTTACATTGCACAACTGCGATATCATTCCCTTGTTCAATCTACGAACAGAAACTTTTCGTTCCAAAACTTTTCGTTCCAAAACTGGGACGTCATTTCTTTATTCAGGCTCCACTTTTCGTGCTCCCACGTCGGAACTGTGACGTCGTATCGACGTGCCTAGCCAAGCAGAAGATGATCAGGAAGGATAACTCTTACAAAACGCGACCAGGTCACGTGGGGTGGGGGGTTAATGACCCGAAGACGCCATGACTTGGCGCTGGCCACTAACCGAAGCGTGTCGTCCCGAAGGACTTGCTCGGTCAAAGTCGAAATCAATTGCGAAGTCGTAATTAGTCGGGGGCTCAAATTTCCAGCGTCTTCGTGCGGGCAGAAACCTGGAGCGGTCTGGGAGGGATTAACATCTGGGACAGAATTACTCGAACTTCACGGGGGGAATTATTTATGTTTGTTCCACTCTATCTTTCTGCATTTCTGTAAGAACTAGCTGCTGGTGAGAAACTCCAGTGGTTTTCGTGATTAGCGGCAATCCATGGCTTGGTCATCGAATAAGCTACACACTGAGATCAATAGCTTGTTACCTCATCTGACGTGCAACAGCGCGTGATCGATGGGTGTTTGTCTCATCATCTAACTTCCTACACAAGTCCAGCGGATCGCTGTCTTGTTCAGCAAGCTACACGACAAGGCCGGCAACCCACCGCCTCGTTTATCATAGACAAGTTGCTACTCAAAGCCGCTTGGTCACGCAGCCCTCTGAAAGGTATCAACTTGGTTCGTCGGAACTTTCCAGAGAACGACAGCGAGTTTTAGAGAAATGCTGACCGCCGGCCTGGGGTGAGATTATCGAAATCTTCGACGAAGTTTCCACAAATACCTGCCGTGCTTTTTTCTCGATTTGTATTCTGTATAATTTCCTGCGCAGAAGACATATTTTAGCTCGTCTCTGTCTGTATTACAAGAACTGTATAACATACAACGATGGCACGTCTACCCGTCTGTCTGATGGTCTGTCAGTCTCCCCGTCTGTCTGATGGTCTGTCAGTCTCCCCGTCTGCCTGGCTGCCTGGTATCACGTCTATCTGTTTATTTCTCCTTTGCTCCTTGCCCCTTCCTTCTCTTAACTATCCATCATGGAAGCTAGAAGAACGTGTAGAAATTTAGCTACGTATGAGTTTTTTTTGCGGGGGGTTCCCTTGCATAAAAAAGACAAAATGTATTTGCATCACGCATCTTGCCTTATTATCCATAGGCCATAGTTACATCATCTTAGTGTAACCTCGAAATCGCTGTATGAAGCTACAAACTGGTGGAAGTTAGGTCGACATCTGCTGAGTGTCATGTTAAGGAGCCGAGGAGAATGGGGCAGAGAGAGGGGTGGAGGGGGGGGGAAGGCGAAACGAAAACGGACTAGTTCTTCAATTTTTGAGATATTGATTATCTCCCTTGTCTCTTGCAGTCTGTAATTTAGGAGAAACTCTGGACAATGTCATGCTCTAATGAAAGAACAAAACTGTGTGTGTGTGTGTGAGAGAGAGAGAGAGAGAGAAAGAGCAATGGATTTTTAATAGACGAAGGTAGGTCAGCCCGATTACTTTTACATCAAAATTAGTTTTCTCGGGCTATTGCCTTCATTTTTTAAGTTCACTTGATGATTGAACACTCAGAAGAGTAGCAAATCCTTGATTTATTTACTTTTGCAGGGTAGATGGGAAAAATGATAGCAAGGTTCCGGTCAGAAAGAGGGAAACACAAATACGGAAGGCTAAAGGATGACTAACCTCATCTTGCAGTGCCGAGGTGTCTGTGTGGAGAAGGGAGGGTGCTTGAAAATCACACTTATGAATTATTGCGCGTATGCTGATGTTGGACAGACGATTTAGACAGTTTTTCACAATGTGGCGGCAAAATTGTTTCTGCAGCGCGTCCAGACGAGGTGGGGCGACCACAATTATCTTCAGCACGACACGAGCATTAACAGCTATACGTGGCTGAACCTATTTTCAAAAGAACTGAACATGTATGTATCTGGGTGCGTGGGTACCTGCGTGTATGTGTGCGTGCGTGTATGTGTGCGTGCGTGCAAATGAGGAGGCAGGGAACACATGGGCTGACAGTATGCGGTGTAGGAGATGGACGCAGGAGACACAGGGATAAGGAGATAAACAGAAGAGAGGACAGATCTGAAAAAAATAAGGAAAGGAGAAAGAGGCAGATGCAAAAACTTTAAATTCAAGTGCTATAGTTAGCAACGAAACTGAACAAATATTTGATTTATCAGCACTGAAAATATTCTGAAGTGTTTTTATTGAACTTGATTGAGCGTAAAGGGTAGATAACTTTCCTTTTAACTCATCAAAGAGCTTCAGTGAGTTTTTTTTGTGGGGGTGGGGGGGTACTTCTCCAAGAGAAATAAGCATGTGCGTAAGCCTTGGCTTCATCTCGACCCCGAGTGGGACTAAAACAAACAAAAAAAAACCGTTGTATAAAGAGAACATATCCCTATCTTCAAAATCAATGCCGACGCAACTCTAAGAAACATTTGAGAACCGTAATGAGCATCGCCCAGCCTCTTGACTTGTGTCAGCAAGATATCTATAGCAATGCCAACATCAAACAGAACATCAGACACTGAAAGAAAAGCACGCAGTTAATCACTAGAAAAATATATGTGACAGGTTTATCAACAAAGTTCGCACACAGCGCAAAGATAGCGACAGGCTTTTAACTTCAATAAGTTAGAGGAAATGCAGATATCTGACAGCCGGATGAAACTTTCTAATTTTCTTTTTCGTTGTGCGGGTTTAAAAAAGAGAGAGAAAAAAGTTAAAACATAAAACATCAATAATCTGCCCAGTAATAGTGCTAATGTTTGTAACACTTTGAAAACTTACATGCATAAGCACTTCCTCTAGTTAGTGCATAAAAGAGAAAACACGCAAACAGAAAAATATTGTGCGTTCATGAATACGCGCACAAACGCTTTCTATCTATCTCTCTCTCACACACACATAAATGCCATTTTTTATTTGTTGTTGTTTGGTTTGGGTTTTTTTTTCCACAGAAGACCATCTCGCCACGGTTCCCCGCCCCTCCTTTACCCAGGCCCTTGCCTACTCGAGATAATGGCCGGAAAAGACAGCAGACAGTCCTAGCCAGCTGCCGCGTGCGATGGCGACAGGCAAAAAACGAAGTCAGCGAACAAACTCGTCAACACGGCGGCGAGCGGGAGGCCACATGCTTTGTGTGCCAGACAAACATTAATCAAACAGAGCTGTGCGGCAGCCCCCCTGGTAAACAATGCATGTCGCGATGACGTTTGTTGCTCGTCACATCAATGATTTAATCTGCCTGATGCACAGCAGCTCCCCTCCCCTCTCTATCCACCCACTTCCCTTCACATCCGCTGCTTCGCTTGGATGTACACATTTATTCCGATGAAGCAGCTCCACGCCATCAACACTGCCTCGATCCCTCCCGGATGCTTTCAAGGAGAGAGTTCCAGCGTGATGTTTGTCTGCTGTCTTCATGTGAACATCGTCTCTTTATATCCGTCTTTCTGGGTTATTGCCCGCATATTTGCTTGTCTGTACAGCAACCAGCTAGCTTATCCGCATTTCAACAAGAAAGGGTGTATTTTTACCTGGACTCTTCTTGTCTGAGAATGCATGCTAGCCAGGGAATGCAGACATTCTAGAAGAAAAAACTTACTGTGTCTCTTTCCATTTAGCGACCTCTTAAAGCGTCCTCCCAAGTACTGGAACCAGCCAACAAACCAACCCACTAGCCAGCGTTCGACCCAGCTGACAGACCGACCGAACATCAGTAAGCTTACTTATAAATTTGTTCGTTCAAATGTGTGCTTGGTTTTCGCAGATTGTAACTGTTATTCTCAGAGACCGAGCTGTGTGATACAGAAAAAGGGATAAATAAACAGATCATTATCTAACTGGCAAAGAAATGTATCATTCTTGTGCACACTCTTCCCCCCTCCCACCCACATACACACCGCTTGCTTTACATCACTCCACATTTCACGGAAAACATGTTCAGCAACAGTGAGAATTAATCTACAACCCCCTCTCCCCAGCTCAACAACCTTGTGCCTGTCTATCCCAACTCCTGGCTCAGGTCTTTCATAAAACAGTTGCAAGGTAAGAAGGCAAGTGCGAGAAGGCCAGTAACTCTGTCCCGTATGAGCATCCATGCCCTTGCGCTCTGTTACGGCCCTTTTGTGGCTTTTCATCGCCTAATCGTCCGAAGACTTGTATCCCACGCTTCTCAGTGAGGCTTCAGTAGAAATCAACCAGGCATATAGATGTTAATTTTTCCTTTGATGAGCCGTGTTCGTATGATGTTTGACAACAACAAAAGTAATTTCTGGTTTGCGATAAAGAGAAGCAAGGAAGGAAAACAAAAAGGGAAGGAATCTGAATTGCATGCGTGCGTACGTGCGTACGTGCGTACGTGCGTGCGTGCGCTATATATTACTGGCAGGCAGACATACGGATGACAGACAGACAAACAGACAAAGTATTTAAAAACTCTATCCCTTTAACATAGACAACTGAGCGCTCACACATAGCCGTATGCAGACGCCTGTGCCCTAAAGGGAGCTTACCGTACCTAAACACTCTGCATACGGCTATGTGTGAGCGCTGCCAGTATCTTTGTTGGAGTTATCTTTCGATAATTTAAGCGATCTTTCCTCATTTGTTGTTTATTAATTATAATTTCCACTTTGAGGATTTCATGTATTTGTCATATGTTGTGTTCGTCTTTGAATCCTAGTTGTCAACACACGCTTAGTGAGCGGGTTGACCTCATTAACATGGATTCTCTGTATGCACACGTTGTGCACCGAGGGCTAGCTGTGTGAAGAATAGCGCCGTTATAAAGAAAGGGCGGGCACATTTTTTTTTCAGTTATGCCAAGTTCCTTTCTTTCGGCCCTCTCTTTGCTACGTGTTTAGGTACGGTAAGCTCCCTTTAGGGCACAGGCGTCTGCATACGGCTATGTGTGAGCGCTGCTAGTATCTTTGTTGGAGTTATATTTCGATAATTTAAGCGCTCTGTCCTCATTTGTTGTTTATTAATAGACAACTGAGCCTTTAAGACTTGAGGATGTGTGTCTGGTCAGGATTTTTTCGAGGGACGAATAAAACACTAACCTGATGAATCTGTGAATTTAAATAGGTTTTGGATTATCGCCCATCCTCGATGCAGCAGTAATGCAAAACATTTACTCATCGGCAGTGTTAATTACGCGAAAGTTCATCCCATTAGCATATCTTAAATCTATATGTATATCAGACTGATAATCTATTTTTTCGTGAGGTACTATTTTGGCGTCTAGATAATGTTCTTCTGACTTAAACTGCGAGCACGTTTATTAGATAATCTTTGGTACTGGTAGTATCCAAATAAAACGGCTGTTTATTCTCCTTTCTTCCTCACGGGGAAAGGAAAAATGATTTCCCTTTACACTCTGGCCTATATCGGTCTGTAAACCAGCTAGCCCCAGAACAATAATTTGACGACAAAATTCTTTCTGCCGCTTTTCTAATCTTTGTCTCCTCGAGTGCCATGATGCCACGGGGACTAACTCTTCGTGGCACGAGTTATTGTCCTTGCTTGTCGGAGTGAACCTGCCTTAGTCTCCAGTCTTTGTGTAACTAAAGGGTCTTTGGTAATACCAGCGCCAAATGGCTCGCACCACTGGGAAAGGAGGTGGAAAGGGCACATTCAAAGTTACATTGGAAAACCGAAAGACCCGTTTCTCTCCGGTCTTGTCCATGTCCCTGACCTCGTCGGCAGGGGTCATCCAGGAATGCATACAGATCGCTCAGTTCCCAGGAGCGCCCTCTCGAGGAACGTGCGGCCCGATTGTCTGCAGAGCTCGCTGGGTACATACGCGAGAGGTGTCCCATTCTGGTTTAAACAGCCTTCATTCGTGCGTTGCGTCATGTCAATAATATATACAAATTCTGTTACTAACGGTTCCACAAATAAGCATAGGCGGAAGAATAGTGGTTACCTATACAGGTGTTCCATGTCGTTCTTTCGTCAGCCGCCTGGTACGTGCTGTTCACACGCGTACGTTTGCTTTTGTCTTTTGTCTTTTGTCTTTTGTCTATCCACAGTTTGTTAGTTCAGGAATCTAGGGGTGGCTTGCATTAGCGTTCGCATCTGCACTTCCGTCATAAGAGTGGTCATAACGCCCGTATTTTACGTGCATCTTTAGGTATGAACAGGATACATAAATGCAAGCCAACCGAGGCCTTACATGACTGTTCGTAGTTGCTTTTCCGGTCATAAGAGGGATCGTAAGGCCCATTCGCACTATTTTACGTCCACCTTTACGTATGAACAGGGGATAAGAAAGCTAGCCTAGGTTTATATGCTACTAGCATTCTATAACAAATAAAGAAATAATCTCTCCTAACATGCGTGGCTGCATGCAGGAATCAGAGAGCAACCACAGATGTAGTACTGCAGTAACTGCCAGTCTTCCCTCTCAAAGAATGGAGTGGCAGCCAATGAGTTAAGAAATGTAACATCCTACCAGGCACAGCCCAGACTCTGTGTAAAACGAATCCGAAAAGTTATGTTTTGAATATATAACCGTCCAGAAAATGTTTGATCGCTAAGTAGATAGTAGACATCGTCTCCTTGTCCCTTCCTCAAGAGGGTGCGTCGGGGGACAGGGAGCGGAACTCACAGCAGTTTGATGTATTCAGACTGTCCGTTAGCGAGCATGCGCAAGGACACCTGTACCCATGACCCAGCTGTCGCGAAGGAGCAGTGTGCACAACCTGCCCTAAAGACATTTGCCGGCGATCAGCCGAGCGCACTTCTGATGCCAGTCACGGGAAACCCCTCACAGCGATTGCGAAATAATAAGTTATACTGATCCCCCAAACCGTGACACGGTCCTCTTTCTATACTTGTTTGCAGGAAGGCTATGATGGATGGAGTATTCTGCAGAGTGCTGAGGGGAGAGGGTTGGGAGGAGGGCTAAAGAGTATTTGGTAACACTTGCCGACAGGGGTGCTGCAGAACAAAGCCCATAATTAAGCGAGCCTAAGCCTTAGCAGATCATTCATCAAAGCCTCCAAGTACCTGTCCTCGGGATAGTTTTATAGAGACAAGGAACTCCAGGGATACGAACTAGTAATATATGGCGTCACTGGCCCTCACGCTTAGCGCTCCTCGTCTCGTTAAAACTCGCCCTTTCTCGTCTATGCATCCATCGTTGACGAGGATCTGACGGTCGTGTGAGTGGGAAATGAAAATATGCGTAGTGTAGCTGCTCTGGATTTGACAGTCGAATTAGAGAGAGAGACAGAGAGAGAGAAGAGATCAGGAAGCGAAAACAAAAATGAGGGAGGCTGAAAAGAAAAGGAAAAAATGGGAAAAGGTGTTGAGAGGGATCACATGGTATGAATTACGAGTGTGATGCATCAAATCCCCGATATCAGTATCAAATGATCGAATCGGCAATTTATTTTATTTGGTGAATATCGTCAATCACTGTGTCTGATCCTGTAAAACAAACTTTACCCCAGAGTCAAGTTTCTTTTGTGTTTGTTCGTTTGTTTGTTTTGGTTTTGTTTCAGTTTGTTTAAACCACAAAGACTGGCATGCATGAACGTTTCTGTCCGCCGCTTTTCATTTAGAAAGACAGGTTGTATGATCAGTTTGCAGGATACGTATTTTTTTCTTCCTGCAAACGTGATTTACAAAAGGACAACCCTTTTCACAACATAAACAAAGTTTTACTCTGGTTCCAAACTTCGTGGTGTTTTCTTACAAAATTTCATCCGGTGATCAAGGCCACTGGTCCGAATGTTGACAGGCATCTATTTAATAAAGAACAAATGAGGACAGAGCGCTTACAATATCGAAAGATAACTCCAACAAAGATACTGACAGCGCTCACACATAGCCGTATGCAGACGCCTGTGCCCAAGGGAGCTTACCATACCCAAACACGTAGCAACGAGAGGGCCGACAGAAAGGAACTTTTTTTTTGAGGATCTGCCAAGTTCCTTTCTGTCGGCCCTCTCTTTGCTACATGTTTGGGTACGGTAAGCTCCCTTGGGCTCAGGCGTCTGCATACGCCTATGTGTGAGCGCTGCCAGTATCTTTGTTGGAGTTATCTTAGGCATCTATTTCTCATTTATTTGTTTCACGATGATCCACTTCCACTGCTTATGAGCTCGGATCTAGGATTAATGTTAAATCTAGAGTTTGGTTTGGGTTTTCTAATGAGATTTGAGTTAATTAAGGGAGTGGCTAGGTGTCACGAGTTCTGGTCTGGTGGGTCAAAGAGCTAGCACCACCGATTCTAGGTGTGACTCATCCACAATTCTCTTGCCTTAATTAAGTCCTTTATCACCTTGTTCAAGCCCCCATCTAGCTCGCTGACGTCATCATCAGGTCTAGTAAGCGTCGGTTAGGTGTCAAGGGGTCCCTGTTCACAGTTCTAATCAGATTGTTGTCTCTAGAGCAAGGGCAAGGTGTTACCCTGAGCCACAGATGGGAACGGGGCTTTAGTTCTAGAGCAGGTGTCAGGCTGGCCAGGGGTGGGTTAGTTAAGCAGGGGGAGATTACGCATCATAAGGAAGCTGTTAACGGGTAGTATCGACCACCAGGACTTTGCTGTAGCTGGGAGGTTTGAACTGCCAGGTGGGCGGGGAGAGTAGATATGTCCACTTGAGATGTTCACGTATAGGCGGGGCGTGACGCGTTCGTGTAGGGGCGTGGATTCTGGTGTCTCTGTCCTGATGGGTTGGTATATGTAACTACTTCGATGACCACGCGTATGTGAATGCAAGAATGTACGAATGAAAGGTTAGAATAAAAGAACTGGTTTAGAACGCTAAATCATCGTTGGGGGCCTGGTTAGCTCAGTTGGGAGAGCTGCGGACTAGCAGATGGAAGGCTGCTGGTTAAAGGTGGCCAAGGATTATTTCCTGGAGTTAAACAGTGTGCAAACTCCATTCGGCTATTTCCCCGCACATTAAATTACCTGTTCCTACTGACCATCTTACTGCAGCCATCAGTCTCGTGGTTCTTTCAGTGCATAGTTTAGTAATAGGACCCCACCCCCCACCCCCATAGTGCGAAATCACCGCCATGGAAGCACTGTCCCTCTAAATATCCGCCACGCCAAATCATATTTAGTCGGCTCCGGGGAGAAGAAGGTTTGCCACATCTGCTAGGAAGATCTCTTGCCAAATCTATCTGGGGATGATCGGCATCATCTTCTTAAAAACCTTCTACTGAAGATCTGCTGTGAAGAGACGGAGGTGTCTTGTAATAAAGTCTGCTGAAGGCTGATTGATACATTCTTGCTACAGAACCAAGTGCCCTGTTCTACTAGGCTTGTGAGAAGTCTAGTGTCAGAAACACGTGTCTTGAGTAGACCAGTTGCCTAGTGCAAGGTACTCTTCGGGGGAGTTGTGGTGTTCCCCCAAGACTGGTGTGTGACTCTTGCACGTGTTTCTCTCCTGTGGGAAGTCTCTACCCTAACCGGGCGAGAGGAGGAACCGCAGAACGTAAAGGAGGGAGCTTGAGGGAAAGACGACAGACAACCCTCTAAAGCAGAGGCCAGGATCCAGCCTGAAAGGAAGGCTGCCTGCAACTGAACTCTAGGAGAGTAAGTTCAGAGGTCGAAGGTCGACCGACAAACGTCACATAGGGCGGTGGCTGTGGCGACATCAGTGAGAGCGCTTGCGCCTGTCAGTAAGCTGTGTCCAGAGGCAAAGAACACGAACCGAGATCGGAGATACTAGTCTAGCACGGAGCAGCCGAAAGGACTTTCTGACGTCAGTCGTCCAAGACAACAGAGAGGGTCGCCCCATGTCAAGAGCAGATCTCTTTAGGCCGTGAGAACTTTACAAACTACCAGGTGAAAGTGTAGTGTGTTCTACACGAGTTCATGGTGTGTGTGTGTGCAGCTGAAACAGCTATGCGTGCCTTCACTGTTATGATATTAAGGCAAGTGACGTTAGGAAACACATGTTTGCTGTCAATGAGCCTAGATTTTCTTTTCATTCTGTAAATACTCGCTATCTGTGAATAGCCTTTTTCTTTTCACTGTATAACAGAGTCTTATTTTTCCTTGTGTTGTGGGAGATTGTAGGTGGACCTGGCTCGTGCCACGATGTGCTGTGAGACAGGCATATGAAAATCATAAATAATACAGTGAGAATAGCTGCCATCTACGCATATGTCGTCACCTTAACGGCGGTCGTGCGGAGTGATCGCAAGGACGACGCGTAAGGGAAAAGTAAACTCCCATGTGACAACATTAGGGTTAGGGTCTCTGGGTGGCTATTAATGTGCGATGACATTGTGATATTGTTTCCTCTATAGAAATTGTTCAACAAAATAATTGGCCGAAGTGAAAAAATCTGTAAACAAGCTGAGAAAAGTCAGTTTTCGTTTAACGTAGAACGAAAATCAGTGGCCCTTGCAACCATTGGAATATGCCACAGCTTCTGTCTTTGAAGAGCAGGTTGAAATTTTGGTCAACTCAGTCCAGGAGTGGTGGAAGCTCTGGCTAATTTACCGAGGTTGACCCTAAAAACTTAAAAAAAAAAACCTGTTGGCTTCTAGTTTCCAACTAAGAGCGCTTGTAAATATCTGCTATCGGAAGACGCCAGGGCTGTGTTGCATGAGTGCTCACAGGCGCTCTTCCGTTCACAAAAGCGATCGTAGTTTATGTTCATCGCGTATTTTACATACGCTCAACGTCTGTAAACGTTTCAAACGAATGATTTACAACGCGCCTTGTCTTTACACTACAGCTACCCGCTTCCTAAAAGTCTTTCGAATTGGGAGAACTGTCACCACCACCACCACCAACGTCACCGCCGCCGCCACCACCACCACCACCACCACCGCCGCCGCCGCCGCCACCACCACCACCACCACCAACGCCGCCACCGCCACCGTTAATAATAATAAAAGAATTAACGATCTTTCACTGTCAGAACAATGAGAGAGGCCAGCGGGAGTCCCGATGACACTTTCATAACCGTGTTACGACTTGCGGGGGTTGTTGCTTCTCGTGCCCGAGGGAACGACAGTCGAGATCACCTGAGTAAACAAAGAGCTTAATTTGATGGGGAAACAGAGAGGCTATTACAAAATATAGTACTTGATTAAAGTTGCGGTGGGAATTGACAGGTAATCTGCGAAAAGTGATGCTCGAGGGCCCCGAAAAGCGAGTACACAAACATGTAAACAGAACTCACACGTCGGAAGCGATGACCGACACAGTCATCGTCTTTTTTTTAAATTTAAATTTCGCCTGCTCAGTGGTCGTTGTTATTGAAACTGCCAGCGTAGCTGATGCAGTCGCTTACTGCTTGATAAACATCGACATCGTAAACGATCTTACAACAAACATGTCAAGCCAAAACAAAGCAAACATCCATCAGTTAAGAGTTTTCACACCAAAACCATGCAAGGGTAACAAAAGGACACCCTCGTGTATAATAACGTTAATAACGTGTATCTCTCTCTCTCTCTCTCTCTCTCTCTCTCTCTCTATCTCTCGCCCAACCATCCCCACCCACCCACCCCCCACCCCCACCACCACCCACCATACACACACACACATGCGAAGAATCAACACGCGCACACACACACACACACCCATTGCTTGATATAAAGATGAAGAGATGGAGAGAAGCGAGAAGAAGTTGGGCAGAAGCCGGCGGGAGAAGAAAAGGGGACACAGAAGAGAAGAGAGGGAACAGCAGAAGAGTTGAAAATGGTAAAGACAGAGTTGCGCTCTGGCATATTTAATCACATAGCCCTAGCCCTCTGCAATCGCTTTCTCTCTATCACTCTCTCTCTCTCTGGCGCGCGCTCCCCTCATCAAGAAGTGTTTCTTATCATTCCTGAAGAAACAGATTTTCATTAAGTCAACATGCCTCTCCAGTTGTCCACTAACATAATCGACCCAAGAGATCCGCCTCACTCGAGTCAAGACGAGATGAAAGCAAGCATCTTGTGTTACTAAACTGCTAGCAGCTGAGGCAAAAAAAAAATCTCTCCCTTATCGAGGAAATGAAACCTTCTTCAGCCATCTTGGACAGCATTGGCGACCCGGATGAGAGCCATACGTCATCACAACAGCGCCCTCTTGAGCGTCGTCTGCGATGATGTGGGATTTGGGGGAGGGAGAGGGGAGGGCATAGCATGCAGCCACTGCTGCCGGCAGAAGCAGATGAGACAGAGGACAACTTGACAGGGGCCGCGGATGGGAACTGGAATGGGAGGGACGCAATAAGCTTAAAAACCTCTCACCCAGATCTAGAAAGTGTGGTTAGAGAACAAGACCTGGACGGCATCCGGCTAAACGCGGGCAGCTGTGTGTCAGAAGTTTTTGACTAAAGCAGCACGAAGCCCCAGTATGCACGTCAATACCAACTCTGACAGAAATTGTAATTCTTACGAAAGTATGTGCTTGTGCATGTCTGCACTGTAAGTACGTACATGTATGTAGATGCGCTTGCAGGTATGTATTATCGCAGTATTGCAATGACCGTGTAATTCGTCTAAAATTGTATAATTTCTGTAAAATAGCACTAATTTGTATTGATGAATCCCTTTATATTTGTATATGTGCTTATCCAAAAGTGTGTTCATGTTTATGTATATTTATATATCATTATGTTACGTGAACGTGTGTTCATGTTTATATATATATATATTCAATTATGTTACTCTCTGTCCATACGCATATTTCGACATCAAGCTTCAAGCTTGTCACGATTAATTTCATTTTTATTAATGTTTGGAAGCAAACCAAAATACTTTGTGATAGGCACCTAATGGTTGCACATACTCTTTCTATATTATCTTACTAGTTTAACCAAAACTACAGGTATATAAGCGTTTTGCACAGTCGTATCAGTTATATATTTGTCTGATGTATTCCCGTGGCATGACCTTTTAGCTGCGTTCAGGGAACATCGACATGACTAGCAGGAAAATAACATTTGAAAATCTAGTTTACATTTTTTAAAACACGAAATTACCAACCCTGAACTGCAAGATGTCAAGGAAACTTTTGTGGCCATTTAACACTAGAATTTCTTTTTATTATTATGAACAAATATAATTTACAAAACATTACAAAACTCCACGAATTCACTCAATAGCAAATGCTTCCTTGTATTTACTAAACTAATTAATCCGCTGAGACTTGTGACCCCATTTTCAAGATCTGTATTACAAATTATTTATCAATACATCCACACACAACATGACATGCCAGAATATCACACATCCACACTACATAACATTTTACACATCCGCACACAGCATGCCATAATTTGACGAATGCACACGCGACGTGGAAAGCCATAATTATGCTGTGAAGACAATGGACACATTTACACACGGCATGCCATTATTTTCAGATCATTTGGTTTGCCATTAGAATTTTTTTAAACGTTTACCTGTTTGTTTCTACCTGAACTCTCCTGCACTGCATATCTGCAGCTCAGAAGTCTGAAAGGGAATAAATGATAAAATCCCGGCTGATCACAAATCACAATAACACCGCTTAAGAACCCGTCCTGATGGTGTGCTGCACTAAGCCAGAACAGATGCCATAAGACCAGCATCATAAAGCCAGGATCCCTACATGCCTAGCTACCACAGAATTTCTATTGTGTATTCGAATAAAGGGAATATTCTGGGAATTGTAAGAATAAAATAACTTACAAATATCCTTTAGAGGAAACACATTTGGCGAGTAACTTCTGTTCTGTGCATCATGTCTACATTATAAGGTTTTTTATTATTTATTTATTGATCGTCTTTCCCACTGCGTATAACAAAATCAGGTTAACTTAACTTTCCTACACTCACCACGATTACAACCTCAAAACGTTGCATAAATCAAACCGCCACACAAACTTCAAAACGGAAGATCAAACATTGGATTCAAAACAAAGCCAAAACCAAAATAAATTAAGTTAATTCTCAGAACTGACTTTAAGACTGGACAGCCTGTTCACATAAATAAGTTTTCTTTAAGAAAACGAAATCTCAGGAAGAAACAGATTCAGAACAGACTGAAGCGAAATTCGTACAAAAGTATGTACCTGGGCATGTCTGCATTGTAAGTAGGTACATGCATGTAGATACGCTTGCGTGTGTATTTTTCTTTTTGAAAATTGTACAATTTCTGTAAAATAGTACTAATTTCTATTAGTAATTCCAAAATGTGACTAACCCATAGAGATGGTCAGCAATTTTAAGAAGAAAAGTAGACTGACCTTAAATTTAAAATAACATTTACACAGAATTCATAAACCATGCACGATGCTTCAAATCAGGCGAAAGAAAAAAGGCTCCAGTCCAACAAAATGGAAAGAAAATAAAAGTGCTATAACTTGTTCCTTGACCCAAGATCCCTTGCAAAATCTTAAAGAAAGAAATGACAGAACCACAGCAGGACCAATAATAACAGCGATGCCAGAGAACATACGATACGCAAGATAATGGACCCTCTAAACACAAAAAAGTACTTTAGCTCTCAGAAAGCCATCGCAGTCAGCTTCAGTCACGTGTGGTCTTCGCTAACAGACCGCGGGAAGAATTTTTTTTTCCTGATTCCTTCCTCACTCTCAT
>SMGT01013566.1:660119-696282 GCA_004794575.1 Lanistes nyassanus
CCCCCCCCCCCCCCCCCCCCCATCTCGAAATGTGCCAGGGAAAAGGCTAAAATTAACACGAAACTCTCTGTTCTGCTCCTGTGTCTGCTGCTAAAGATGCTTCCCGAATACCAAAGGGAAAAAAAGGTAGTGGCAAGGATGGGGGAAGGCGGGGGGGGGGGGGTTAAGGAGAGAGAAGAAAGACGAGGAAAGCAGGAAGGAAAGGGGGACAGGAAGAGAGAAAGAAACAGAATTTAAAACAGTTTAAACGCCACTGGGCGACGCTGGTCTGCCTTAAAAACCCCAAGACGTTGTTCCATCAGTAAATGGCGTTTAGCTTTCCATGAATCCACCAAATAAAAGAAATTCTTAGACGGCTAAATATGCAGCATCAAGAAATAAAAACTCGATTCGAGACGAATTTTTAAAAAAATGTTTCTGACATTAAGTGTATCGGCACGCACAAACTAGGAGAATGGTTTTTCACCAGACTATTTTTACTCAGCAAATTAAAAAATAAATTTAAAATTCAGTGTAAAAAAGCGGCGTTTTAAAATAATTTATCTGGTTTCCATCGAGTACTTTAGACCGGGGAGTACCAGGTCAGCATATTCATACCGTTTTGCCATTGGCTGAGACGTAATGTAAAAGTGGTTTACGATAATAAGGGGAAAACTACGAAGATTTCTCGGTTTTCTTCCGACAACTTTGGTATGAGCGATAAAAGCAATATGGCTGCTGAGGGCTGAACAGATTTAATTTACTGTTTGTTCGTCCACTATAACCTCTTTCTCTCTCTCTCTCTCTCTTTCCCCCCTCCCCGCCCCACACACAGCCTGCCTCCCTGTCCACCTAACTGTTATTGTATCTGTGGAAACACATTTTAGGCGGTGGAATCAAAACCTATGCCACTTGCTACTGCACTGAGTAAAGCACCAGACTGAAATGGACCTGTACAAGTCTCTTTTTTTTCTCCCCAGCAATTCTCTGATTAGCTTAGAAGCTTCTTTGATGTCACTGCCGAAAAAATATGTGTTGCCCAAACAGGAAGCACAAACTCTCTTCTTGCGTAAAGTTCGTCATTTACCCAAGATCTACTTTGTTTCCTTTTCCTGGGAAAACACATTATCGGGCCCTGTGTAAAGCTTCTTTTATTTCCTCTTTTCTCTGTTCGTTCCATCATTTGTCAGAGGCAATGAGGATTAGGCTGAAGCTGATCATGAAATAAAATTGCAGAAGGACGAAAGACGTGAGCGGGAGAAAAGAGACTGGGGCAGACGATGAACCAGAGACAGAGGGGGGAGGGAGGGAGGGTGGTCAGGGAGAGAGCAGGGTAGGAGAGGGAAGGGACAAGACGGGAAGAGAAAGATGCAAAACAGCGTAATGCGATGGCGTTATTACATCAGAGCCGTGGCTTGGCGGTCAGGCCTAGACCCAGCCGCCGCGATCGATCGCTTTTGCTCCTTCCGCTATTCTCGGCTAAGCAGCAACATGCACTTCAGTAGTTAGAGCGACCAGACTCGGCTAACCGACCGCCAACCAGCAGCGCCGCACAGCGTCAACACACAGAACAAAACCCCGGGATGTACGCGTTTCTCCCCCACTCCCCCCCCCAAAAAAAACAAAAACAAAACAAAATCAGGCTTCGTATACCTGGGACCGAGGCCTTATGGTGTCACCTGACGTTGTACTGGAAAGTTCTACTGCCCGCGCATGCGCGCACGCACCGATCCACGATGCACGCACAAAACAAACTAGCGAAAATTGTCCATGCGAAGAATCACTGTTCAGTGGCCTCAAAAGGCTGTTTTACAAAGATGACAGTTTTGTGGTTTTTGTTTCGTATTACAAGACAGAATGATTGAGGATGATTGTCAAAAAGAAGACCTGAACATAACCATCGAAAGCAAAGCTAATGTCGTGAGAGAGAGAGAGAGAGAGATTGAGAGTGTAGTATCAACAAGGCCTTGTTAAACTAACGATACATCAAACTGTCTAGTCTGGGAACTGACGCTCTCATATTTTGTTCAAACCATGGCGTGAATTTGTTGGTACGTAAATTTTGTGCCGTTGGGATGTGCGGACGTGCATGTTTGGATGTGTAAATGTGAGTGAGTGAGTAAGTGAGTGAGTGAGTGAGTGAGTGAGTGAGTGAGTGAGTGAGTGAGTGAGTGAGTGAGTGAGTGAGTGAGTGAGTGAGTGAGTGAGTGAGTGGCTGGGTGCGTGCGTGCATGCGTGAAGAGTGAAGAGTGAGTTTGCCGTTATGTACATGCATACCAATATGTGTCTGCTGTGAAAATCCACGCAATTTGTTTTTATGTGTGCATGCGCGTGCATTTCAAGTGTCATCTCCCTTGTTGCCCGAGTTCCATCCCTCCCCGAGGCATCTAGCTATTTATCTGTCCTCCTTCCTCCCAATCACGCCCAAGCTGGTCAAAAACCTTCCCAAAATCAGTTACGTGTAGCGAAAAGCCGAACAGCGAAGCCACAGCGCCTCTTGGCTGAACCAAGCAGCCCTCAGAGTCAATTAGTCCCGGTCGCTCAGCGTTACGCAATCAGAGGAAACTGCATTACTGCCGGCCACAAATGCAGTTAAGTCTGCCAGAAGGATGATCTTACCTGCTTCTTCTCGATTAGCGTCCGCAGCCTTTGCATCTCGCAAGAACGGTGTGCTGTTCCTTGTACTGTGTCAAGATGATTCTGCGAGTCTGCAAGAGACGCTTGGTGTATGGTCTTGAGGACTTTGCTATCTGATAATGTCATGTACGAAAGGACCTCGTTAAATCACTTTTCTGTCTGTCTGTCTGTGTCACATGTCACTCCTAGGTTGTCACCTGTCACTCCTAGGTAAGCCTGTTCGCTCCTCCCTTTCTCGACTCCGGGTAGGTGGACACAATGTGGGTAGCTGCTCTAGGCCGGCCAGTAACGGCTTAATCGAGTTTAAGGCGTGAGAGCACAGGGTACTTAAGCTGGAGAAAGAGAGACACACGGACATTGGATAGACAATCAGACAGAGAAACACAGGAGAGATGAAGTAGGAAGACCAAGAGAAGCTGACACGTGTAGACCCACGGACCTCTGCCCCTCGCCATCTTAGCCAGGACACTGGAAGAGTCAAGGACTCCAGTTTTCACGCCAGATACACTGGAAGTATCTCGCCGACACGTCAACGAACAGACGCGTAAGTGACTGCTGGATGCGCCTTATAAGTTAAGGACTGCTCTTGCCATAAACTATCTTAGAGTCTGGGACTCGGGTTGATTTAAGGTAGGTGGTTTTATCCTGCCGGAGACAGGAGACGTCATAAGCTAGTGGCCGGGCGTACGCCAAGAGGAAGGTAGAGGAAGTGCTGATCGTGGAAGTGTCATAGCTTGAGTAGTGACGAGAGTAGGTGCTCTGTTGTCGGTCACTTACTGTATTTGTGTATTGAGCGGGATCATTGGCCGTTTTGCAGTTTGATTTCCCCTCTGGAGTTTGATTATCTTCTTGTCTGATACCTCGTGGTATGACGTAATCAGGCAACGTCTTACCCTAGACACGAGCACGGTGATTCTCTGTAAATAATCTGTAGATATATTTGATGTTGTCGAGCCAGTTAGTGTTTGAAATATATGTTGAATAACGGTTCGCTGCAGTTGTGTGTTTTACGAGGGCGGGGGCTCTTGAGCAAGAAGTGTTTTGCCTGCGTGAGACTGAGCGAACGTGTCGGAGTATGAGAATCTTTTCCCTCGGTAGATTTCTCCAGTTATTCGCATTATTTCATAGCATTGTCACCCTTTGGTGTAGAAACCACTGACCTGAGGCAGTAAAGGTTTTGGTGATGATTGCTCAATTAAGTCTACATTTACGAGATCACCATAAAAGTTTTTTCAGTAATTCTGGAGAAGTCGAGTCCAGTAAGTTAAGGTACGGCCCGTCATGTCACAGTCTGTCTGTCTGTCGTTTATTTACTCTTATGCTTGTTTTTGTACGATCTTTCATTCAGTTATTCCCTCCCTTTTTTGTTTTCTTTGTTGCTTTCTTTCCTCCTTGTTCAATGAATAACTTCAGCTACGGGTCCTCGGAGTAACTGAGACGGATTTCTTGCTGTTTGGTTCGAAGATCCCTTCCACCTCTTGCGGTTAATTCGAGCTGCCCCCACCATCCCGCGTGTCCACAATTCTGAACCATCTTCTAATACAGTACTTGATTGGCAGCAGTACTTCATTTTTTTTCTTGTTTTATTTTCGGGAAAGGGTGTTGTTGTGTCTGGTAATCATATTTGTAATCTGCAGTTCTGTCTTGTTTTAAATGTCATCTGCCGTTACCAGATTTGCTTTATTTTTCATTATCACTGACACTTCTGCGAAAACAGCCATTTCAGTGTTCTGTCCCCTAGCCTTAAAAACTAATATTATACCATTCCACATTCACGTACCTATTTGACCAGTTCTAGTTACTAACGGTGAACAGAAGATCAACAGACCCCATCATTAAATATCCGACAGTTTTATCCAGGGTTTTCCTTTGAGCAAGTGCAGATTTTGTCCAGACTTATCTCTGCGACTGCCTACCTTAAAAATTTGATTAACTTGGCGCTAACAATCACATCCTCTTCTTGAAGTGTAGGCCCCAGACTGTGGCTTTCATCTCCGCCCATCCCACACCAGAAGGAGACCGACCTCTGTTGCACCCACTTGTCTCCTCTGCAACCATCAGACATGACCCACAGCAGCGATGGAGAATCAGGATACCAGATATCTGGGCGTAGCATCTTAATGAAATTGCTTTCTGCTCCCGCCTTAGACACAAAAGACCTCTGGCCTACAGCTAAGGAAGAGATCAGCGGAACTTCCCTTAGACACGGGACGTAACTCCGAACTTGATAATCTGAAGGGCACAGGGTTTACGAGTTGTTTGCCCGCGTCGTGAAGTCCTCAAGAAACTGGACTACGATGTCGGGACAGTTGCTGAGAGGGCACAGCCAGCCAAGGGTTACAGTTATCAGTTTAGTCCGAAGGCAGACATCTTCGTGATCTTTGCCAAGAAAACGTCTTCTAAGATGGCTGTAATTTTGACGACAGTATCAAGGTGAATATTATTTCCATGCTGCGCTACACCTGGTGCTAAGAATGCAAGAGGACGCGAGAGTAATCCGTACGGCCTGTCTTTTTTCTGCATGAGTGCTTTTAAGGAAGCAAATCGACCAAGAGATTTTCTCAGTAGGTGGGCCTTATGAAGCATGAGGAAATGGGGAGATATGACTGCAGGACACCCAACCCGTGAAGAAAATATCGCAGTTAAAATTCCTTGTCCACTGTAGTTTGCAGGTATGCAGAGAACAATATCCAGAAAACATGCAGATAAATACGAAATATTTTCTATTAAAAAATTGCAGTTTGTGTTTGGGACGGGGGCCTTTCAGAGAAGGGAAATAACCCGTTGGAATGGAAGCACCACGCGTATCCATAGTGTTGCCCGATAGCAGACAACGTATGTATGAATGGAAGTCACATTTCCAATTACGGTTGTGATCCGTGTGGTTAAAATTTAGCTTCCTAATTGACAGTTGTCCACTTTGTGAGACAAATTCCTTAGTATCTGTCTGTATTCTATCTTTCCTCTATTTCTCTTTTCTTTTTCCTTCTTCTCCCTCTCTCTCTCTCTCTCCTCCCCATATAGAGGTATATCCAGGGGAATCCGACTAATTAAAACAAAGCATTGTGATGGCAATCACTCAGTGTGGACGCAATGTGATTTCTGCCCAGTGCTCTGGCAGTGTCCGGTGCGTCGGCGTCGGCCCTTGAAAATCCCACGGAGACGGTGTGATTCTCTCCACCCCATATAAACTGCTGTGCATTATGAATAAGATATTCAAGGACTATATGACACTGATGCTATTATCAGGCCATGTTATGCAAGTCTGAACAATCTTACTCTCACAGTTTTACTGTTAGCTGTTAATTTTTTAGTCTCGCCATGACCTACGCAGGTTCTACAGACAACTGAAGTGGGGGAGGGGGTTGGGGAGAGAGAGAGAGAGAAGGAAAAAATCAGGGATCGAGGAATCAGCAAGTGTGGGCATATAGTTTCTTTGATCCAGTAAAAAGAGGGAAGAGGCGACAGTTTGCAAGGAAGCTACGGGAGGACTTCAATCATGACGCCAGTGAACCACGGCTTCTCATACCTGCCATTGTTGTACAAACATGCTGTAATTATCATCCATGACGGAGATATATTTCTCAATACGATATCGAAATCTAAACTCCCCTCGGAAACAGTCCAGACTAAGATGCTGATTCACGGGCCGAGCTGTGACTCGATACTGATATCAGTGTAGATTCGTGTCTTGGGTTGTGATTTTAGGATTTATAAATACACAGTGTGGGCGCTTAAAGTGTTTTCCAGTTTAATACGGAGGTAGAGGAGGCGAAACGGTAAAAAAAATCGTGAATACCTTGTGTCTATTTACTACGCAGTTTGAGTCTCTGTATTGGGTTACATATGCCGGCATCATCTTTGGATGGTAGCACTCCGAGGCCTCGTATACTGTTTATAGCACGTGTACGGCCATGATACTCTAGGAAAGAAATATCAATCTCGAAACGCCGACAGACATGTTCAAATGTAATTTCTTCCCCGTTGTCGCCTAAAATGTCTCCAGTTACGATTTAAATATGATTAATGTTAGAAGTGAAGTAGCCGTTATAGAACAATATTGTTCCAGTTTTAGATTCGCAAGAGATACAAACTGAAATCTAATTCGGTGATCTTGAAAATGTCAAAAGTCTCCCTCTACAACGGATTCTTTACATGAAATAAATATGCTCCAATACATTGGAAGTTTTTTCTCTTTGGATACAACGAATAAAGTTTGGAGAGTCGACAACTTTTGAATGTAATTATTTTTTCGGATCCAAGAAACCCTCAATGCCTTGTGATATGCACAGATATTGCTAGCTCTTCTTCTCTCAACTCTGTATGACTTGCAATGTAGTTCTCCTTATCATATCCACTTTTCATCCTATGTAAAGTCAAATAACGCCTGGTTTATTTGGGGCAAGAGATATTGTTCCTGTGAGAGGGAAAACAGATAAGTAAAGACTGACAGAAATATCTGTTTAAAGATAATGCGTTTTCCAATAGAAGTAACTTGTCTTATTTCTCACAGTTTCAGTAACGTATGCATGTGAACTAATTTGGGTTCAAAATTCAAATCCAGGACTTTTTCCAGATCGGTTGAGAAACTTACTCCCAAGACAGCAAAGGTTTCAGGACTCCAACATATATTCAGGTGGGGAGTATATCTAGAGAGTCTGTGTTCGCTACAGACAATGCAAGTCGCTACTGTTTTGTCGCAGTTTATTTTCAAGCTAGACACTTGTGCAAATGTTTTTAGTTCACGCACCGTGTTTCCTGGTGAGTCTTTTGCCACCGCCTAGATAAACGGTCTTGTCATCGGCGTAGTGTGAGATTTTCAATTCATTGTCTTTATCTTCCTATGTTGTTATATCTACACTTAATTGCTAAACACTGACTAAAACTTGTCTGACATGGGAGCGGTTGGTGTTCTTCATGGCGGTTGGTCACGTTTTGGTCAACAGCTGTCCATAGAAAATGCTTTTTGCATAAACCACGTTTCTTTCAACACTGGGTGGTGTTCATTTTAGTTTATCGTATCATTGGCAAACACAAACGTAAGCTTTTACAACATAAGCACATGTGAAAAGAAATATACATACATTTGCATACAACCACACGAACATGAAGTGCAATTACTTTTAAAATCCAGCCCTTTTTACCACGTCTGTTCGACATACTGAGTACAACTGCTATCATTTTTAACAAATTGTATTTTATAAGTACCGTTAAATCGTTTTAAATTGTTTTGGTTTGACTGATTGTATAAATATTGGTTCATACATTGTGACACGCCAGAGGGCTGGGCTGGCTTGCATGAGATTTCGTACCTGCTGTTCCGCTCATAAAAGCGGTCGCAAGTCCCTTTCGCTTTGTGTATTTTACGTCCACCTTAACGTATGAACAGGAGAAAACAACGCCCATGCAACTGCAAGCCGCCCCTGAGCAGTAAAAAAGTCGTTATTTTTTTCGTTCCATATTTCACCCCCCACCCTCATCCCACCCCCTTCCCTTTATAAGGTTGCAGATGCAATTTATCATGACGTCTTCAGCGGGGTAATTAATTTTAGAGGGGGAAGACAAGGAGGATTGGTTTATCAGGTATTTACATCAAAACTTGATTATTTGATTTTCTCATATCTCGCGAACTAGAAAATAAGTTTTAAGCGCATTATTGTTTTGAGAATGAGTATTGAATGCCAATGGATGTGTGTGTGTGGGGGGGGGGGGGGGTGTGTGTGTGGGAAGTATGTGTGTGTGTGTGTGTGTGTGTGTCCTCATCATGGCTAGAGTTCTCATTACATTATTTATCTGTTAGCCATATCACGCGCATCGTTTCTGACACAACAGCACAAACAACGTCAGTGACGCGTTCAAGATATCTTAATATTCAATGGACCTGCTGCCAGAATCCTGCCGCAGTGAACTATTTTGTAGTGGTTAATGAATACGGATTATAAATAGATATATTAAGAACATGTGTGGTTTGTGCAGGTGTTTTAATAAAGTGAACACTCAGAATTAACGAACGAACGAACGAACAAATGAATGAACGAATAACGAGAGAGAGGGAAAAAGAAAGAAAGGAAAGCTACAAATAAATGGATGAGTGTAACCGGATGCTATGTCTCCCGTGATGCCATACGACAGTCTTACAGATCGCTTTATCTTCTGCTTCCCTCGTAGAGACCTAATGCCGGGCTACAAAACCAGACAAGTACACGGCGGCGTCCAGAACCCTTGGCGGAGCGAATCAATGGCAAGTGTGTCTGGAGCACTCGTGGTCTCAGATTGTTCTAACAAGACTTGAAATTGCTCCTTGCTAGGCAGGCCGTTTAAACCCTTCAGGCCAAGTCTGTGTGAGCTGTCAATGGCGGACAGTGTTTGCCGCACGCCGGTCAACAGACGGCAGTACATTGACCACAGCATGGCGGCAAGAATTCCTGCTGTTTGCACGGCCGCTCTCTAACATAAGGGAGCAGTATAATCTTTTTTGTAGTGTGTGCCTTTACTTTGTGACCGACGTGATTCTATGTTTAACCAGTCCATGGCTTCGAACTGCCCTTTTTTTTCAGACTATGTACATCAGACCTCGTTTCTATTTCAAGAACAGCAGTGTATGTCGTTTGAGCGACGACAGTCAGACCTAAAATAAGCTGTCGTGCTTTCATCATTCAGGCGTGCATCCATGACACATGATTATAATCCCTGACACAGATATAGAAAACCCATTACGCCGCCTACAGTTTTCGAAAGAAGTTTGCCTTCCCTGTTTACATTATGTTGTTATTGACATTACGCGCATTTTCACGGCGTCACCCGTATGTTTCGTTGCGTCTCATACTGGAAGTTACTGGAAAAAATGGGTCTTGGCTTTACCACATCTTTCTACAGGAATGATGGACGAAACTTTCTTGTGAAAGCCATCTTCTGCCAACGAGCATGCTTAAATACAATTACCTTTATAATGTTTTCCTGTGTTTTATTCCTTTACAAAACAAGCGGTTCGCATAGTCAGCAACATTATCGGTAGAAGTGAAAACTATATCAAATTAAATGTATGCTGGTATGTATGTGTGTATCGCAGAGGCCCTCCACCCCCACCCCCACCCCCACCAACACCCCCTCCACCCCCACCCCCACACACACACCTGGTGTCGTCGTCATCAGCGACAAGATCAGCGCAGTGACTGTAATGGAAACACGTTGTCTGCAATATGTGTGCAGAAAACTAGCAAGGGGAAAAGCTGTTGTGGTGAAGCTTGTGTTTTGAGTGCAAACAAGCAAACTAACTGCCACCCAGTCATGGCCAACATTCTATAGCTTCAAAGATGTCTCCAGGAGAGGGGGAGATTGACTACAAGCCAAGTGTCTGTGTTCTCGCGGGGAGGACAGCAGCCAGCAGACAAAAGGGCACTTGTACTTACGTAACCTCGCCGGAATATATCGATTTTGAAACCCATCGGCAGAAGAATTACACACTGCAATACCACCATTTGCCCAGACGTGTCTATCTGGCTTGCTTGTGAACGCAGCCCAGTACTTAGCTCTGTCTCTCTCTCTCTCTCTCACGCACGCACGCAGCCATGCACACACAATATCATACAGACGATTTTACACGGCCTTCGAAAACATTTTCCTTTTGTTAAATTGACTAACCAGTTATTCACAATAATTTTGCACCTTTTTTCCAAACAAAGCAGATGTATAACCACTCCTCTGCGACCTACTACATAATGTTGTCTGTTAATCGATAAATAGATTGTTCTCTCTCTCTCTTTCTTTCTCTTTGTATATATTTATATGAACACATCTGCGTTCGCGCGCTCACACACACATATATATATATTTTTTTTTGGGGGGGGGGACTGTACAGTGTATGCATGTATATTCTTAGCGTCAGTAAGTAAGCATTTATGAATGTTTGCTTACGAATACGTCTACCTACATAATCTTCGTTCTGGTTATCTGAAATATTTATATTTGTGTCGATCAGAAGAGAAGTTATTTTTTAAGTTAGACTTATGGTAAAATTCTCTCTCCGCTTCCTTTCGAGTCTTCTCTCACTCACCTCCCACCCTCTTGCGCAAAAATGTGCATTTACGCAAAGAGAACGCAAGTACTTTTCCCCCCTCTCCTCCGTCCCCCCTTACCCATTCCTCTTCTATCTCGTCTCCTTCCACCCCCCCTTGCGGACATTCCTTTCTACCCGCCCCTCCCTCTTGCGATGCACGTGCATGCACAGCACACCCTCTCGCGCACAGACCAGCGCGACTGAGAGACTCTGTCAAGCGTACATGCTGTAACACATGCTACAAACTGCAATATCACGCATGAGTGCACTCGAGATGTACAAAGGCGGAAGCGTGCTCGCTAATAACCACTCCCAGCCGTGGCAGTGCAAGTCGAGGTGAAATAAGCCTCATACGGGCCGTCCATTTTCATTTAACGCGCTGCCAGCCGTCCGCGTACCCATGACGTCATCTGTGCGTTAACAATGAGCCTTGCGAAGCCGTCTGTCTTTCAGTAAACCCCGCCACCGTACTGCCATATCCGCGTCGGGCGCCCCTTAATGTCGTTATTGACTGCATCGGATCGCGGCCATATTACTTGCGGGAGGGGGTAGGGGTGTGTGTGTGCACGTGCACGGCTGGTATAGACAACGCAAGGTGAACGAGAGGTGACCGTAAGCGCGCATGCCTGCAAACGACGCGTGTAGGTCTGCGTGTAATTATGTATGAATAAACGGAAAGCATGCATGCTCTTTTTCTTCCAAGGCATTGGTCTGTCTCTATCTAGGGAACAAAATCTGACAGGGTGGGGAGCTTTTCTCTTGATTGTAAATTACCATCCGCACCCCTCATTCACATTCCTCCAGAGAAAAAAAATGCCCTGAAATGGTAAACAGTTACGTAATTAATATTCAATAACGCAATATAATTAAACATTGATTTGTATCCAGTATTGTATATTACGTGTATATACTGTACGCTTTATGCCAGCCACCCCCACTAGCCCTGAAATTTGTCACAGCTGCAACACTAATTTCCTCAAAGAATAAACTTTTATCTCCATCTAGTTTTCGAGATGGCTTCATTCACACGCTGACTTTCTCCTTTCAAAGGACGTGCTGTTGAGGACGTCCGGGTGTCTACTTTTGTGGGGAAGATGTATCCGTTACAGAGAATTCTGGGATAGGATCTGCGTAATCCTCTTTGAATGGAAATCCTTTTCGAGTGGAGATCGATTCGTCCGTCTAAAGTTTCACGTCGGGAGACGGGTTGCAGAGACAAAGCTGGCGTTCGAGAGAGATAAGACCCGTTTGTGCCGCTTATATCACCGTCTAACTTTACCTTTGACCTTTGCAGGACGATTACGCTTCCGGTATCGGAAAGGTCTACGTATGGCTGGAAGTGTGCAGACAAAACAGTTCGGCTTTCGCTGGCATGTGCACCTCTGTCGTGACCTCTGACCCTGCCCGTGTCAGTTCCAGTAAAAAGAAAGCACCTTGCATGTCTCAAATGTTAGATTGACTGATTTTTTTTTAGGGGAAAAAAAGGTTTGACAGGTTCTGTTGGCCTTATCTAATTGTGTGACTGAAGCCTGTCATTTACACAGGCTAAGCTGTTTTGTCCGTAACAGACACGCGAATTCACAATGTATACTCAAAATCGTATGAAGCGAGACGACGCTTCGAAAACATTTAAAAACTGTTTTCGGGATTTCTAAGTCTTTCTACCGCTTTTTACACACACACACACACACACACACACACACTCGTTCCCTCGCCTGCATGCGTGCGTCTGGAATAAGTACCAACCACACTACTGTTTCCTTTCGGCACGCGATATCCTTCCCTTGCCAGCATGCGCGATTGCACTTCAGTACTTCACCCGCTGGCTGAAATTACTGCGCATGCACTGGGTGATCTACAAGGCATGCCTGATCTTTCTAATCTTTTTCGGCTTTAGTTTCCGACATGTTGCAGATTCAGGTCCACACACATGCGCACACACACATCCACACCAACATACACATACACATAGCTGCAGGCATATAGAGGACAGCAGGAACACAATCACAGAGCCGTACAAGAAGTACAAGCCACGGTGTCGCAAAACCAGTGCAAATTGTTCACGGATCACCTGCCCAGCTACGCAGCCATCACTCGATCACTGATCCCCGCTCAGTCCTCTCTCTGTGTACGTTCTACCACCCCCCCCCCTCTTTCCTAGAGTCGACCCTCACGTCCTGGCAGAGCCTCATCACGAGGCCAGAACTGCAGCCTGTGAGCGGTCATGCGCGAAGCAGTGCGTTTGGCCAGACAGAAATGAGCGGACTTCTCGCGTAAAAGCCGATCTGTCCTTGACGCGAGACGTCGCATTGACTCCTCTCTGCAGAACTGCAGACCTCCCCGCAGTAATCAAGCTGTGGCTCAATTTCGTTCTTAATGATGGTAAGACCTGCATGCCCCCTTTCCCCCTTCCCCCACCCTACCCCGATTTAACTGGCACGTTTATGCGCTGTTAGAAGATAGAACTCATAAAGACCAGCCCTGAACGTATAGTCACCCAACTGCAGGGTTTGCACTGCCCGACCCCGTTGCATCAAGGCAGTCGAAAAGAAACTCATCCGACCGTTAGCATTAAAGACTGAGCCTTATCGTGATGGAGAATTTCTCTCCAACAAACTTCTCCTCCCCAAAATTTCCAGAAAACAGTCACCTGCACAAAACATTCGATCCAATTTTTAAAAATGAAATCGAATTTTTTTGCTACAAATGGCCGGACTAGCTTCTGATGCCAGCTTTGATTCGATTTAAACAAGGCCAGTCCTCTCCACCTGTACTCGAACACCACACCTTAAGGACAAGTGCATGTGCATGTCCGGCGAAGCATGACTGCTGTCATGTGCACTGAGAGCTATTGCTAGATATGCACCGCCGAAAGTTCGCGCTTCGACTGCTTCCTGTTCCGAGAATTAGACGTTAATTTAAGGGAAGGACAGAATCGACCCCAGTGTCAAACAGGCTGGAAGCAGCGTGTCTAGAAGAATCATTAGCAGAAAAGAAAAACAATACCCGCTGACCCTGTAACAGGCGTGCAAAGAAAGAAGACGAGATATTTTAACAAAAAGAAAAATAATCAAATAAGGCCACAAGAGAAACCTCCGCAAAACATTCAAGGCAAACACCGTGACTGACAGACTAGCTATGCAAACAGGTTGAATGAGTGAGTAAACGAGCAAGCGAGCGAACAAGCCACTTTCTGGCTGTTTCGAACGCCCGACCGACTGAAAAATATCCGATTCAGTTTTGACAGTCTAAACGCCATTCACGTGAAAAAACAAAACAGACTGCAGCTAGCCCTGGCTACACAGTTACGGTCTGTAGCAACCTTGGTCATGCATGAAAAACTGCGGGCGTATGTCTTGATATCGATCAAGTCGATTGACATTTTCTCTCTGCTCAGCTTCTGTGGACGTGCTCTTTAGATGCATAACCCCCACCCAGCCTCTCTGCTCGTGCCTTTGAGATACAACTCCAGGGCTCCCGTCTTCTGCTGTGTAGCCATGTCAGAAAGACAACACAATAGACAGTACAACAAAACAACCCGCCTGAAATAACAGAAAACACCCTACCCTTCGGACAGGCTCATCAAATAAGGAAAAAGGTACATATGCATAAAAGAGATACAGAAATCTATGTTTCGACGCGCGCATCACGACAAGGCTTTGAAGAAAGGAAACAATCCATTCTATAAATAATGCAATTCATAAGCGCTGTAGGGAGATGTTACCTGTCAAACAGCGCTGGCAAATACCTTTAGAGGCATGCATACACCTCCTCTGCTGCACATCACAGGCGAGTGGGAGATTCTTTGTCATGCCCCCCACTCACTCCCACTCGCACGCACGAACTCAACTCACACCTGCCTCTCCGCAGACGAGCTTTCGTCTAACGTGCGACAAAATGTCACAGCTCGGGGGTTTCAAATTTCTCTGTGAAAAACCTAATCCCAGACAAGCGCAGGTCGATTCAGGGAAGCAGAAAGCGCGATTCCGTTTCGCCCTCCTCCCCAACCACCGAAAGTCGAAAGGTCGCGTACTTGAGGACGTATGGCGATATTTAGTTCTCGGTGCACACGTCGATTCCTGAGCTGCCTCCCAGTAGCTATGGATCGCAAGCGGGACGCAACCAGCAGGGAACAAAGTGTCGGAAGCCCCCGGCCACACAGAGTTACACAAGAGAAGTCATTACCAGAGTCTCAGTAGGACACACGCGGTATCGTTAACCCGTCACAAAACAGGGCCTAAGGCCTGTATATGGCTTTCTGATCGATTTATTCAGACTCAGGGAGCGCCATTAGACTGGCTACAGAATGCTCCGGCCGAAAGTAGAAACTTTGCCGAGCACCACAAAGAAAAAAATATATATCCATACACATTATAACAAGAGCGATCTAATGAATATTCAAACCGACATGCCATTATTCATATTTATTAACTGTGAAATGAGCCACAAACGCGCCGACGAACAGACGCTGTGGACTGCGTTAGGACACGTTCTCGCCTCCATACCTTGGCGTCGTCTGGACGCCGCTGCCTGCGCAAAGCTGTGGAAAAGAAACGAAATGGACCACGTGGCGCCCGTCCATAAATAAACAATGCAAGGTTGGCGCGGTGGCTGGAGCCGCTGTGAATAAAATCTGTGACCGGAAAGTTTGCGGCAGCCGTCACGGGGACATCACGTTGTTTTCTGCGACGATGCTAGCCAGGGAGCCATCCGGGCAGCTTAGTAGAGTGCACTGTGGCCAAAGCCGCGCTGTTACGTTGCCGTAGGATGCTGCAATCACACAGACAACGACCACAGGTCCTTCTTCCGCGACACGCCATCGGACCACGGACGTCGGCAGTGTGGCTGACGCTCGATAATTCTACCAGACAAAACGTGTCCAGAAACGTGCAGTTGTAAGCGCATGGGCGCACAAGAGCCAGCGCACGCCTGAATAAGCACGTGCCTAAATAATTCCCACCGCTGTCTGAAAATCTGGGGGGTGTATGCAGACAGGGCGGGCATGCATATTTTGCCAAACATTTACGCGATAGACCTATGCGTCGATCTTTCCCTTTCTGCAAACGCAAATTTACGGGCACGTGCACCTGTGTGTTTGTGTGTGGCGGGGAGGGGGGAGGAGGGCAGGAATATGTGGTATGTCTATTCAAGCATTTGTATGTATGTATGTATGTATGTATGTATGTATGTATGTATGTATGTATGTATGTATGTATGTATGTATGCATGTATGCATGTATGTATGTATGTATGTATGTGTGTATGTGTGTATGTGTGTATGTGTGTGTATGTGTGTGTGTGTATGTATGTGTGTATGTATGTGTGTATGTATGCATGTATGTATGTGTATGTATGTATGTGTGTATGTGTGTATGCATGTATGTATGTATGTATGTATGTATGTATGTATGTATGTATGTATGTATGTATGTATGTATGTATGTATGTGTGTGTATGTGTGTATGCATGTATGTATGTATGTATGTATGTATGTATGTATGTATGTATGTATGTATGTATGTATGTATGTATGTATTCGCCAGGAAACAAGTTCAGTTCACTGGCAAACCCTCCTGACCCTCCTAACGCCCCAAGACTTGTGTGTGTTTTTTTCTCGTGTTGCAGTGAACATCGTTCAGAGTTCCAAGTCAAACTGAGTACAGCAGTTAGTCTGGAATCACGGGCTGCTGTCTTCAGTGATTTGGAGGCCGTCGGGAGGGTCTCTTGAGTTGAGACATCCAGACCTGATTCCTTGCGCGTCTATAAATACATCTGTTGTAGATTTCCTGATGCTGCTGATGTGTAGCTACTTTGGATGTCTGGTCACTCTTACTTCGATCATTGTCTATGGTAACAGCCCTGAAGCTGAAGGCGTCGGTCTGCAAATCACCTCGCTACCGTTGGCCTCCGGCTATTCTTGTCAGAAAATCGCCTATTACTGTCAAAAATGCTGAGACATCATCGATTAAGCACCGGGCACGTATTTATCGCCTCATCTTGTGTCATAGACACTTCCAAAATCTCGGTACCGCAAATACAGCAATGGACTTTGTCATGTTGTAAATTTCCTAATGATATTGGGATGATGTTGCTCCTTTTCCCTTCTCAGGATAACACACGCCCCAGATCAGATTGTACCAGTCAGAAAATTCGGCTGAAGATTCTCCGTGCAAGATTTTCTGACCAAGTTTAAGAGTTCGTGCTCCTTTCAGAAAATATTTGGATTCTGAAACTGCACCATGCTTAGAATCATCCTGTTGGTTCAGTAGAGAGAGATATTCCTTCGGCCTGTCCTTGCACAGACCTTAATACAAAAATGTTTTAAGAAAACATTGTAGAAATAGACTGCAGCAGGAAGTTGTATTGAAGACAAGAATACACATGGGGGACTAACCCAAGTCGTTCAAATAGATGAGAGCATACATTTTCCAGTGGGCCGAAAAGACAAAAACGAGGTCTGTTCACTATTCTTTCTATCCGAAAACCGAATCCTCATTAACCGCACACAGTGATCACAACAGTGAATTCCACACGGCTCGTCTGACTTACCGACACGCTGTGACTTTGCAGCTTTGAAAGATTTATTTCGAAGCCGCGCGTCTCCCGCTGGAATGGAGATCACTCCTGCAAATGACACTGGATATGTCGGTTGTCACTTGGATTTCCATTTCCTTTTCATCAGCTCAGGTGATAAACATTTACACAGCCCCGTCGGCTGCCTATTTTCTTGGATGGCGAAAGTTCCTGGAGAGCGTCCACAGTTTCGCGTCATCAACACGATTGTGTGTGTGTGTCGGGGGGGGGGGGGGGAATACAAAGCAGGCGTTCGTTCACGGTCTTTCACCCAGGGGCAGTGGTGCATTGGCCTGACTGGGAGTGTCATCTCGTGTCAACTTTGTACACTTCCATTAAAACCCCTCACGGCTAAAGAAATAGGTTTTTTAAACATCGGTTCACGAAACTCACGGAAGTGTCAGTGACAATATATATGTATACCTATTGTATTATTGTCGTATGCCTTTTCTCCCTGTCGCGGCTGGATGGCCAGAGGAAGTCCTTCTGGGCCAAATGCTCGTCTAGGGTAGGAAAGAACGTGCGTATATCTTGGGTAAGTGGAATTTCGGAAATGTCCCCTGACTTGTGCTATTCCCGGTGGCATTCGGCCAGAAGATAGGCGCACGGCCAGACAGGCAAATGGCTTACGGGCGCTACTTTCGATAAATTTTGATGCTGACTCCAGCAGTTGTAAGCCCCGGATCACCGGGTCCATAAGATGAGAATTTTGGAGGCACCCTGACTGTACCTTGTTCCTACTTTCTCGAACTGCTACGTCACATGGGTCCAAAGAGATGAAATGTTCTCACGTACTCCCGACCCTAAATACGCTAGGTAAGTGTGAAGATGCTGCTAGCTTAGATTTCCTCAGTTACTCGAATACCTATAAACATCTCATTCTTTCAGGATTCGATGAACAGAATGGAACAGCGGTTAAAAAGAAAAGAAAAGAAAAAAGCTAGTTTGACGATCACCTCCAACAAAGATTTTATCCAATGTCGATCGAGGAAAGGTTTCTTGCAATTTTTCTGTCCCTCTCTGGATGTCTCCAGCCCACACCGAAGATTGAGTAACATTCTGAGGACACTCTCTCCCATTGGGGTCGCTGATGGTTAAATTGGTTCTCGTCCGCTGCGTTTCGATCACTGAACTGTGAGTCGGGCTTTAGCTACTAATTGACGCCATTGGCGTATAATCTTCGATCTTTTGTCCACAAAGGGTGTTCTGTCTTAATACTTAAAGTACGTGTACACTGAGAACTGTTACAAAGCATCATAGGCACCCCATACCTCGAGTTACAATAACTGGAAGAATTCTGCAGCAAAGAAATAACAGTGGACATTCGAACCAATGGATGGATGGAAGGATACTACTATTTTGCATCCACTCCCTCTCGCTGTCTGTCTTTCTCTGTCCTCTGTGTCTCTCATTCTCTCATTCATTCTCTATCTCTATCTTTCTGTGTTCACTGTTGGAGCATTTTTCAACTCTAAACCATTTATGGGCGGTTGAAAGCTTGCAAATGATGGGAAGTTTTGATAGAAAATGTATGCACGTAATGACGTAAATATAAGCACATAACTGCGTGATGGACATTATCGGTTTATAGCGCACGTGATCATGGAGACAAAGATAGAAATTTATAGCTCTCGATAGTATCTGCTTTATTAACACAGTTAAATGGTTGCTACAACTCTTCCCGGCTCCCCCATTTGAAAGAAAGGATAGGAAAGGAACGATTGGGAGGATATGGAAGGGGGAACACTGAAGGGAGCAAAAAGAAAAACAGATATTTAAAACAAAGATGACGTGAACAAATGTTAAGTTTCGTTTTCGTGGAGAATAGAGCTTCGCCCAGGCATGTGAGTCATGTGTCGACACTGGAACCGCAAAGCATTATTAGTTTGCGATGTTATCACCAGAGATTGTGAGCACTGGCTGCTGACAAAAGAACTGTAGTAAAACCCTCGCTCTCTTTAGAGGGGAAATCCTATGGGACGCCACTAAACCCTTGATTTCAGTTACGTTTGAACGCAGAATGATTTCATTCGTGAAGGCTCGGCTGGCCCCTCAATCACAGAGCTACCGTCTAGATTAACAGTTAGCATAATAATCCAGTGGTCATTCTCACCGTGGGTCCGATAGCTGGCAGCAAGCGATTCAGCTGAAACTGTATTTACTCGCGTTTGTTTGCTAGCACATTCGATCCTACGAAAACAGCATCGATGATCGATTTTAAATCATTCATTCTTGGGCATGTAAGCATGAGGCCGGCGCGTAAACACCTACATGAGAGTGCTCACACACACACACAATAGCACGCAGGACAGCGCATACAACAACACAGTTTAGCAGAAACAATAAGAAAAACAGTACAAAATAATGTTGAAGATGACTGCGACAATGTGACATCTTTATGCACTTAGAAATATATACTCCTCTCCAGATGCAGCCAGAATCAACAACCGGTATCGATGCTAAGCTGATTTCAGGTTTCCTTGCAGCAAGGAGCCTTAGAATAATGTTTACAAACACAAGATCCATCCCCATGGAGGTAAATCATTTCTGATAGAAAACGAAATAAAGAAAAAGCTCGACATTGTTTGTATAAATAAAGCGTGTTCATGTCCGAATCGTGCCTTGAAGCTGTTGTTGATATTTTATGTTTTCACAACAGTATGTTGATAGTGTTGTGAATATAATGCCATCGGGGGTTTCTCTGTTAAAAAAAACTGGTAACAACTTGGCTAACTAAGGAACTATGTTGAAAACAAAAACAGCTTAGATAAACTATTTCATCGGTTAGTCACTCGTACGTAAACAAGTAGTACAACTCTATCTCTCCAATACCTTCGTCATCACAAAACAGCGGGCATAAATAAATAATACATATCCCTTGTTCGCCCTTTAGTACGCAGACTCTTTGTCTGATTTCAGCTTTTGTCCCCCCCCTTCCCCCCCCCCGTTGTAGTTGTATTTGACGTGCATCTACAAAACCATACTGATTTGTGATCACAGTTGCTTCAGTAGTCATAGACTTTCTGATGGGTTACAGTCGTCTGTAGACAATGAATGTGCTTTGGCGGTGTGGCAACGAAAGAATGCGCCCGGAAAAAAAAAGTGGCAAGAGGAAGTTCCTTTGATACACAATGTCACTTTGAATCTTCCTGATCAGTACATATGAAAGGCCTCTGGTCCAAGTCAACATCTACGTCTCTGTTTTGTCTGTCTGTTTTGTCTGTCTGTCTGTCTGTCTGTCTGTCTGTCTGTCTGTCTGTCTGTCTGTCTGTCTGTCTGTCTGTCTGTCTGTCTGTCTGTCTGAGAGCCTTCGTTTCTGGCGTTAAACCAACCAACCAACCAGCTGCAGCACACTGCATCTTGGGAAATCGGGAGAGGGTAGGTGGGGGCCTAGACAGCTGATTCACTAAGCATCAGATTCGTGTGTCGTGGCAGCGGACTCAAATACTAGCAATGGCCAAGGAATGTATCCTGAGGCTTAAACGCTTTGCCGACTCCATTTCGCCCTACCCTGGAACACTTGGCTGCCTATGTAAGCTGACCGTCTTTCACCTTTTGGGGTTTGGTAGGTCAAGGACTTTGCCCCATTTACTATAGGTGTGAAATATCGACGGCCATCGTGCTTGCGTTTTGTCTTTAATCCCCTTGTTCTAGGCGTCACCTCGCTCTGTTAGGTAATTGCCAGGCCAGGTGGGCACAGGAGTTAGGTGCCTCATGAGCACTGTTCACACTTCCAGCCCAGGGTGTTAAGCTTCGCCAGTGAGGCGTGTAGCTATAGGAGAAGACGAGGTGAAAGGTCTCAGCCACAGCTGGGATTTGGATATTGGGGGCCTGGTTAGTTCAGTTGGTAGAGCTGCGGACTAGCAGATGGAAGGTTGCTGGTTCGAATCCGGGTGTGGACAAGGATTAGTTCCTGGAGTTAAACATTGTGCAAATTCCATTCGGCCATTTCCCCGAACATTAAACTGCCTGTCCGCACTCACCATCTTACTGCAGCCATCAGTCTGGTGGTTCTTTCAGTGCATAGTTTAGTAATAGGACCCCATCCCCCATAGTGCGAAATCACCGCGAGGTTGAAGCACTGTCCCTCTAAATAACCACCACCACAACCGGGATTTGGATAACAGCCATCACGTAGGTGTCCCTTTGGTACACACTGTAACGTTGTAAGGAGTGTGCAAGCAACCAGGTGGCGTGTGTCGTGTGTTCGACACGTGGTCATAGTGTGTGTGCGGTTGAATCAGGTACGTGTATCTTGGTCGTGTGTTTAGAAGGGCAGGTGATGGCAGGAATTGTATATTGTTAGCCTGGAGGCATCCCTATTATGAACTATAAATATTTCAATCTGTAAATACTAGCTATCTGTAAATAATATTCTTTTTTTCGCTGTATTAAGGAGTCTGTGATTCTTTGCGGGGAGATTGTAAGCGGATGGGGGATCGGGCCACGGTGTGCACCGAGATAATTATATGAAAACCATAGGTAATACAGGGATAAAGTTTGCACCTACGCATATGTCGTCCTCTTAACGGCGGTTGGGTGGAGCGAGCACAAAAACGACGCGTTAAGAGAAAAGGTAAGCTCCCATGTAGCGACACCATCTGACTGCAGCTATCAGCTGGGTGGCCGCTTCAACGAATAGGTTAGTAATGTGGCCGAACACCGCCGTATTCTCGACGTGCTATGAGCTCAACTGCTGGCAGGACATTAAACCCAAGAAGAAAAAGTCAGGCAGCCAATCTTTGAAGCCAATTCGTCCGTTTCCTTTCTTTTTTCTTTTTTTTACGCACCGCTGATACTGAGGCAAACGTCTCCTGCCCGCCGGTGATGCCCACGCATCAAGGAGGAGAAAGCAGAGGAGAAGGAGAGGTTTAATTAACGAGCAGAGGAGAAGGAGAGCTTTAATTAACGACCAGTTTGTTCACTCTGCCGCCGTCTTTGTGTTCACTTTGTGTTCGCAGCATTCCTTATGTCTAATCATCCATGGCTTGAAGTGAGGGATGCAGCTATTTACCATATCCACGTTCTAGCAAGGACTAACCCAAGTCCTGGGCCGTTATCTGTGTTTCGCTGTTAAAATCTCCTGCAGGCCGGGCGACAATTTTCTGCTTCTCAGTGCGATGCAGTCTGAAGAAGGGACAAATCGAATTCAAAGAACTTTTGTGGGGGAAAAAAATTCTGTTTGTGCGATCGATAAAGCATATTCCAATCACATCGGCCAGCAAATGCCAGAAGATTTAACAGTATCTGGAAGGATAAATACTGCAGTAATGATTTTACCATTAAGTGAAGATTTGTTCTTTAACTTCTTTTTTTACCAAACATTTAAATGCAGATTGCATAACGAGTTATTTTTCAATGCGAATTATTGTTTTTGCTGCGCTTGAGCACGGGGGGGGGGGGGACTCCGTATGCTGCTAAGCGCAAGGTCGTGTTGCATTTCACTATATACCCACCTGGAATTCTGGTTTTTCTTCTACTCCCAGCATAGCTCCTAAGTCTTAATCTCCCCACGATCAATTATGTCGCAAGCGGGTACGTCCACTGTCTCTCTTGCTGGAAAAACTAAACTTACCCCTATCCCGCGCCTTGTTTATATCGACAAGATCGTGGTCGAAATTGTTCCACTTATCTGTCCGAGGCGCGTGGGCGAGGTTTCTATGTAAGATATTATTACTCTCTTTTCTCTATCTCCCTTGGTCTTTCTTTCTTTCTGTGGACTGTGTGTGCTTGCTCGTGTATACGTCCTTTAGGGTTGCTCAGGATTATCCACTAATACACGAGTGCTTTTGCGCTTGTTGAGGTTTGAGTGCGTTCCCTGCTGCGTAGGTAATGCCAAAATGATCACAGCGACTGTGCGTGGGCATTGCTATTTTCAGCTTTGTTGGTTGGTACAGTTTCTTCACACTGTAAGGGATATCCCTTTCTGTACCGGGACTGGGCTAGTGGACAATTATTATTCCCCAATTGGTGTTATTATCTTTTACCTGCGACCCCAAACCTCTCTCACTCGCGCCTGCATCAGACGGATCGTTAAGTGTCACTGTACTGTGTCTTTTCTGCTGCTGCACACAGTCGAGATAAGCCATTTAAAAAAAAAAACTGTTCGTTCTCACCGCGGATAGGATCTACGGCAATGAAGATGTCCTAAAAACTGGAAATGAATGTCCGCAACATTGAAGATGTTATTATCGATATCATAGCATTGGAATAGGCACTTTGCTTTCAGAAAGAGGGTTTTGTAAGGGTCAATGCATCTTCGTTTAGTGCAAGTAATTTATCTGCTAATTAGATCAACACTTCTCATGCACTTTATCAGACCATTCGCTTTTCTTCGTGGTTAACTTAATGGAGGTTGCAAGTGTCTAAATGGCAAATCGTAAAGCAAGGAAACGGGCTGGAACTCCCACCCCATCCCCAGGATAATGTTTTTATTTCCCGGAAATATTTGCAGTAACCGTAATCCCCTTCCGAGGAAAAGATTAATAGTTTGTTTTAAGAACCATGAAGAGTGCTAGCAAGTTCATTCAATCGTATCAATAAATATTACACGACGCTTACATGGAAGTAAATGGCAGAAAACACTTACTTTTGTGTCTCTCCTGTCAGTTCACAGCCCCGCAGTCCCACAGCCCAGCAGCCTCTTCTGGTCGACGCTGATCTTTTGATATTCCTTCAGGTCTTTGCGTGATCCAAGAGAACAATCGAATACACCAAGTCTAATCAGCTATAGACATCAGACACATGTTTGGCTTCTCATGAACTGTTCTCTTCAACGATTCGTTTTATGAAAAGTCACATCGACTGGTAATATTTTCTTTATCCACTCAAAAAATCAAGACCCCCATGACAGGTCTGGAGTCTAGCGTTGAGCCCAATGCACGATGTCTTCTAACACAGTTGACTTTTGGACCCCCCTGTTGACGTTAGCAAGCAAGATCTTCCCTGGAGCCAGAGTCCAACAGATTAAGTTTCTTTAGAATCTGATGTTTTACGTGATTTTGTTGTTGTTGTTATTATTGTTGTTGTTTCCCCTTGAAATAATGGTTATTGAGCCTGTTGCAAGCACGTTACAAACGCCTCTACAAAAAAATAATCTAGATTTCAAACAGCTTTATCAATTAGGAGTCTGCAAGCGAACTAGTTAAACAGAACGCAAGTAAAGTTGCGGGAGTGAGTAGTTTTCAAAAGCAGTCACGTGACGACTCCCCGAGGGTGCTGCCAGTCTGACAGATCTCCAGATTGGTAATTGTAGCTCATGCAACGGGGACTGTCCAATTTCCGAACGCGGCTCTCCTCGCCCAGATACGTCAGAAGGGCGATTGATAGATCTGTCGGTGACGAAAACACTCTGTCTGTGAGATATCGTTAACACGAGGCGAGGCGAGCGCTAAACACCAAAGTACCTCCGGCGAAAGATTTTTAGATTCCTAAATCTGGCATTTCATGTGGCACTGGAGTTATCCCCACACAAGGCCCGCAAGCCAGAAGAAAGAGGCACCAATGTCTGTCTTGCACGCAGCCATCTTGAAAAGATACAGCAGCAAACTGGTATTACTGGTTAAAATTCAATGTTCCAATAGGCTTAATTGACACATGCAGTTGTTTGTATTTCGCAATTGGGAAAATAGAGGGCGTTGATCTCAGACTGCAATTTCGCATGACTGACAATGCGCAACGCACTAACTTGAACTCAATGGGGTGAAAGCCGATTACTAGTTTAAGAAACAGCTAGGAGTTTTTCTGCGGCAAGGTGAAGGCCAAAGTGAAATAGAGAAGTAAAGAAAGAAATGTCATTGAAATAAAATGTACTGGTTGAGGAAGGAGATGACGAACCCCATACCCTCAACAACAACAACAACAAATCACTTGTGAATACCCCTCCAACAACGAGGATGAGATTTTGCCTCAAGGAGGCGATAGGCCCGTCTAGATGGCGCTGTCTACCGGACAAGACATGCACAGCGCTCGTCAAATTCCCGGAAGCCGATGCCGAGAGGTCGCCGATTGCTTGATTATGACGATCGTGCTGACGTCAAGTTGCTTGACGCGTTCAAGCACGCTGCTGACGTTCTCACGTTCCGGCTCAACATTCATCCCTCAACCCTTTCCGGCACAAGCAACGCCTGCATTGTGCTTCCGTTTTCCTTCAAACTTTCAAGCGGTTTTGTTCACGTCACCGTGATGGGCACGTCGAGACAGATTTTCGCGTTCAACGGTTCCAGGCTCGATGCCAGCCGTGTCTTGGAGGCTGTTACGTTTCCAGAGCTGAGAAAGCATTACCACTGACGTCCGCGCTTGGCTTGGAGATCGGTTCCCAGAGACGATCCACAAAATGCCAACGGTATCAGTTTCGTTGCTGTCACAGAGGGCAGAAAGTGCTGACACGAGTGGCACATCAGTCGCTGTCAGACTGTCGGTGTTATCGCTCATTAGCTGCGCTGTTAGCCTGAAGCCCACAGCCCGCTGGAGGCAAGCGACCGAATGCAAAGCGTTGACAACAATATACCTGGTTTATTTTCGTCGCGCGGCGGCAGCAGCAAAAAACACAAAATTAATGCGGCTAATGAGGGCTAGGCAAAACAGCGCGGCTGTTCAGAAGACTCGTCGTCATTTTCAGCAAGAGACACGGATCCAGCACACACCTCCTTCCGTCTCAGACACCACAACTTCCGCCGAAGCAAATGCATTGGAATCATAGCTGACATTCGGTCCCACTCCAACATTTCCGAGGGTGAAGTGTAGTGGTGGTCGTTGCGATAGCTTAAACGGCAGTGCCGGCGGCATTCACAATGTCTGCATGCGGGAAGCCGTGCTGGTGATGGTGGTGGTGGTAGCAGCGGCGGCGGCGGCGGTGGTGGTGGTGGCAGTTGTGGTAGCCTAATGATGGAGACTGCAGCGCTAGGCGAGATGCGGTTACGGCCTGTCGGTGCCAAGGCAGGGCCGTTGGCAACGCCGTAGTCCCAGTCCGACCGTCTCTTGTCAAGTGGGAGTGGGGGGGGGGGCAGGTGGCCGGTGAACAGGGAGGTGCGCACGCACGCAGTGGTCACTCGAGCGTGGAGGAAGAAAAAGGATGATCTATATCCAAGAAGCACTGAATTAATCATTCGTCTTCATTTTCCTGCGCCACGCAAAGGGCTTCACACGAGATTTCATTGCAAACTACTTTCCTCCCTCGAGCACAAAAGATTTTTTAAAAATAATCCGAGCGTGAAATGAACTTCTCACTCGCTGACAACGCCACTTTGCGTCGAGCAATCTTTGCGGGGATGACAGCGCAAGCTGTTCCCCTTTTCCCGGCAGGAAGGAGAGAAGGAGCGTTGAGAAAACTTTACCCACTGTGCCAAATGGCAACCCGTTTAATCCGCTCGTTCGTTCGTCGAGTCTGGCCGGTCCGTATCTTCAGCAAAGTTGTCGCCCCTTACGACAGCAGGCGCACGGCCAACAAACAGCGTGCAGTGTCGTAATTATCCGCGTTGGAAGACCTCCGCACCTGCAGTCCGCGTACAACTCTTCCTGCCCTCCGTTGTCCTCGGCCCGCGAGAAAGATAATGTTCTTAAAATTCAGCTCCTTGCTTCTCTTCAAACCGCGGATTAGCTCGCTATTCTCAGGCCGTTGTCCACTGGCGAGCAGCAACCTTACTTTGCCAAAGAGGGCTAAGAGATTTTGTTCTCCTCCCCCTTCGCGAAACGCCGGCTATAGCTCTGCCCACGGACCGGGACGCTGGCTATCCCGCCATTCCGATGCACCAGCCAGGCCAGCCGGCCAGCCAGAACTCGATGGAGCAGATTTCTGCGCTCCTTTCGCGCTTTTCTCGACCTGGCCGGGACTTGTCCGCGTGCGCGCGTGGCAGCGTGGCGTCAGAGAGGCACGGAGATTGGTACGGTGAGCATCGATCAGTCTCCCACGGTTGCGGCTGGTGTGCTTGGCCCATGCAGGCGTTCGCATGGCCTGCCGCTAGCTGGCTCCCGGGAAACCTTCAGAGGGAGGCACTGGAACACAAAGGGGAACCGCCCAAACAGGTTCTGCGGCCACTTCTGAGAGGACCTGGCAACTTGCAAAGAACAAGCTATATAAATCGATACCTACCCACCAACCTACCTATCCTGCGGCGGGCCGGATAAGCCTTCCTGATCAGCTAGATCGATAAAAGACTACACCTACCTATCCATCTACAAGCATGCAAATTATACATACATACATGTAGACAACCAGAGTTAGGACGGATGTAGATGAAAAGGTGTTATGAGGTGCTCTTTCAAAAATAAAAATATTATTTATGACTGTTTATGCTAGCGCCAAACTATTTGTTGTCAAAGTACAACAACAACGAGAACTACAGTAAGCAGTAACTGAACATATTTTGCTGCTAATCTGGGTGCAGTCCATTTAATTGCAGTGACGACAACAAGTGTGGAAGATGTGAGATCACGAGCCATGCTTATTTCCCAGAATGCAAGCGGTTCCTGCAGAGGATCTGGGTTTTATGTCCTCCTAACGCGATCCCAGTTTCGATGCCATCTAGAGTACAACAACGCTTCAGTTTGTCCTAACGAATCCCAATTGTTAGTTTACGCTTAGTGAGCGAGCTGACGATAAAAATTAGGGATTCGCTGTATGCACACGTGGTACACCAGGGGCTAGCCGTGTGAAGACTAGGGTCGTTTAAAAGAAAGGGATGGCAGATCTTTTTTTGAAGATCTGCCACGTTCCTTACTTTCGACTCTCTCTTTGCTACGTGTATGGGTACGGTAGGCTCCCCTGATTGCATACGTCAGCATACGGTTGTGTCTAGCGCTGCCAGTACTTTGTTGGGGTTGTCGTTTAACGCTTCAGTTATTTTGTTCCAATATAGCGCTGTTTGGGTTAATGTTCCAAAAGTACACCATACACAAGGTACCACAGGTTACACGTGCTTCTGAATATGTTCACATCCATAAAAATAACCGCCCACATGTATTATGTCATGTGCACGTCCAAACAATACCAGCTAAAGAGACTGCTGTTGAAAAGCTGACTCTAGTTCCTGTCGGTGACCGAATAGAAGTGAAAATAAAATCAAGAGGCATTGAAATTGTTCAGCATTGTAAGGAGACCTTAGGAGCCAGTGCACAATCTGCTGCATCGTTCGTGGGGACGCAATAACCTGCTATTTGATTGGACAGCAGTGCTGTCCTAATTGTCTCTTTGTCCTAACAATGCCACATTACGGTGAGGGCGCAGATCCGTTCATTAACAACAGCCTGTCGTTGTCCGACAACTTTCCGGTTTGGTTAGTAACAGCAAGTATTACCATCATTGCTTAGTTTACAGTCTGCATTGCTGGCGGATGGCAGTAAACATTGGGATACTCAAAGTTTGCCCCAATTAGATCCGATGCTGGAAGTTAGAATATGTTAAGTAACAGGGGCTCTTCCCAGTGAGGGTCTACTCTGACTGTAAGAAGGGGAAGATTGATTAGTCCGTCCGTCCGTTGGTCAGTCCGTCCGTCCGTCCGTTCGTTCTTTCGCTTGTTCGTTCGTTCGTTCGTTCGTTCGTTCGTGCTTGCTTGCTCATTTGCTTACTTGCTTTGCTGTTTCTGAGATCTGAACCCACAACCCACGACCTTCTTGATCGTGAGCATAAGATCTCTACTGCTGCACCACCAGAACGATCAAGACCAGACGAGAACAGACGAGAGAAGACGAGACAAAGCAAGACAAGACAAGATAGATCTCTTACCTACTACATGTATTCTATTTCACTCTCTGTTAAGATCAGCTAACTGTTCTTGAACCCCGGTCATAACAAGTCACATGGCTTTTTCGCCCTGTGTATTTTAGGTGCACCTTTACGTATGAGGAGGAGATAACAACACCCATGCAAAGCCAGTCCACTAATGGAACTTTATATGAGGAATTACTGCTCTTAAGTAAGAGATGCCGTAAACAGCCAACCACGATTTCCTACCGGAGTATTTTTTTTAAATGATTGATCCACATCACGGTCCTGTTAAATTAACTCGGCTTCACGCAAAGAAACAAGACGCGACACTGAAAAATAAGTTCTGTTTCGAGCTAGACTCTCATACGTCTTAGGTCTGTGGTATACAGCTCTAGCTTAACTTTAGAAAGCCCTTTTCTCGCACATCTCTTTAATCTTGGATATCAGTTTCAGCTTAACTTTATTCTTCAAATGCGTTTAACGTCACAGATGTGTACCCTTCATTTGAGTAAATTGTATTTTTTAGCAAAAAAAGAACTATATGTTTTATATTTACTTCCGTTGATCTGGTTTTGCCACTTTTTTTCCCCGTGTTATGTGGTTGTGGCTTTAAAGGTAAAAGATAGCAGGCCACGATCATTTTCACTTAGAATACATAGATTATTTTCCTTGACGACACCAGGATTGGGTCTCATCAGTATGCATATCTGCTCTTCTGTACATTTTACTTGTATTTTAACCTATGAAAAGAGATAGTAGTAACAATGGCACTCGACCCAATGCCATTTTAGAAGTGAGGAATTTTCTAGTTGGTTGGTTGGTTGGTTGGTTGGTCGGTCGGTCGGTCGGTCGGTCGGTCGGTCGGTCGGTCGGTCGGTCGGTCGGTCGGTCGGTCGGTCGGTCGGTCGGTCGGTCGGTCGGTCGGTCGGTCGGTCGGTCGGTCCGTCGGTCCGTCGGTCGGTCGGTCGGTCGGTCAGAGGAAACTGACAAAAATAGCCATGCAGTTTCGCAACTCCGCATTTTGGTGACATATATGCACGTTACTTCTTTGCCCAAACGCAATTTTCCGCCCTGGGATGAGAAGCCATTAATTTTAGTTCTATCTTTGTACCCATGGGCTACAAAGAAATCATTTCTGCAAATGTCGCTTTCAGCAGCGCCTGCAGCTGGGACTTAATGTACATCCTTATGTCATTGTTGCGTGCGTTGGGCACGTGGATCTCTTGCACTATAAAATGATGCAGTAATATTACAAGAGCTGAGAGATCTGTACAAACTTACCAGACTGCAGACCCATGAGGGCTGTTTAGTGCACTAATGCTACATACAGACTGGCGATCATGGGGTCACGACCCTGGTTAACGCAATGGAGATGTAATGCTTGTAAAGTCGATCTTGAAGCGTTGGCTTCTTCTCATTACATACGTCTGTGATGCCAACTCACGATACTAGCTTCGAGAAATTTAATGATAGCTTACCAGCGAAGGAACCCACAGATCAATACGGGGCATAAAGCGAGAAATAGCTACTTCTAGGGCGAAGTTTCTGCAGTCGTAGCAAGGGAAGTAACTCAGTCCGTTTTTCTTCTGCAGGTGGGGGGGGGAGGGAGGGAGGGAGGAAATCTAATCCCAGAAGCTCGCTGAAACTTGTTTCGTGTATGTGACTCCTACAATTCCACGCCTTCTTTGAAGCAAACATTTTTGCTGTGTGATTTCCTGGCAAGGACGGCGAAGGACCGCAGCTCTCTGTCGAACCTCCCATCCCTCTCTTTGGCCTCATCTCCACCTGCCTTTCGCCTTCCTGGTGCATAAAGTTGCCAGCAAAATGTCTCTCCTTTTTGCTGCATGTCTTAATCTTTCTTTCCTTCCATCACTTGGCCTCGTCTTCGTATCATCCTCATCGTCGCAGTGATTAACTCAGACATTTCAAATTATTTCTGGAGTGCTCGAGATATTCCACAATCGCCATTAACAGCGTTCTTCTGCGTGGTAAATAGCTTCCAGTTCCATCCATCCTCTGTCAGTCTCTGGGTTTCCGCAAACATTAGACCAATCCGCTCTTGGATGTTGTTTTCACATCGTTTTCTCTGTCGGCCTCTTCTTCTTCCGGGCTGTCAGTCAGGCAAAGTGCAAGTCAGTGATTGTTCTCCCACCAGTGCTGACTGTTCCTTCATGACCTTCCAGGGCGTCTGTCATGATTCCGTCTAGAAAGATGTTCAACGGTGTCGAAGAGAAGACAGCTTCGTCGGACTTTGACAGTAGTTCTAAACGAGTCTCCTGTACTAGAGTTGAAGAGTACTGCACTGGAGGTTTTGTTGTGGAGTTGTTTTATGACACTGATCAGCTTGGTGTTAATGTTGTACATCTTCAAAGATGTCCCCCGTGGTGCCTGCCACAATCTGTCAAAAGCGTTTTTGATGTCTATGAAAATATGGTAGAGATTTTGCTGGGGTTGGAGGTATTTCTTACGTAATATCTTTAGAACGAGGGTCTGTTCAGCAGTCCTGTGCCATGCTCTAAATCCTACCTTTTCCTCCGCAATCACGTCAGCTGTCTGCTGTTACAATTATGTGAGGGATAGTCAAGGAGTACAAAATACTATGGTTTTCTTGGGAAGTTCAAGCAAAGATTTATGAACTGCTACAATCAGGACTGGCATTCTCTTGTTACAAATAGCTCCAAGTTTAGCGTTCACGCAACTTTCAAAACAATTGTGGAAGAGGGACCACAATTTATTGTATTCTCCTAGAAAACCTCTAAGAGATGTTTCAATTAGATTTCGAATGAGAGCCTCTGACCTCAAGATTTAGACAGACATAAGCAAATATGGTCGATAACTTAAACTGCCCTCTCTGTCATACAGCAGTAGGCAATAAAATGTATTTCCTTTATCACTGCTAAATTAGTTGACGACTTTAGGCTAAACTTCATACCACTGTATTGCAGAACACACGCGTCCCATTCCACACTCACAGACTTATTTAATGATGCCTCACATCTCACTTGTCGCGCCAGATTTTTTTACTACTGTGAAGCGCCCCAGTGATAACAATATGTATACATGACTTCCCTGGATGACATACTTTTCGCCGATCCATTAGCTACGTATTACTTATATCGCAATATTTTGTTAATATATATTAAAATATCCTTTAAATTAACTTAAATTTCATGCTGGACAACTGCGATGAGCTGTGGTCACCTTTCTTTTGTGAAGGCCGCTTAACCAGATACAATAAGCTTCGTTGGTTCGTCCGTCCGTTCGTTCGTTCGTTCGTTCTTTCGTTCGTTCGTTCGTTCCTTCCTTCCTTCCTTCATTCATTCATTCATTCGTTCCTTCCTTCGTTCCTTCGTTTGTTCCTTCCTTCGTTCGTTTCTTCGTTCCTTCGTTTGTTCCTTCCTTCGTTCGTTTCTTCGTTCCTTCCTTCGTTCCTTCCATCGTTCGGAATGGCCTTCGTTGCTGTTGTCATGGTGAAACTTGGACAGCTAAGACTTGGCGGCTCTCATCCCTCGCCGGGTCTCTTACCACAGCCGTGATCTGCGAACTACCTGGATTGCCTTGGTCGCGAACCCTCGGCCCTGACCTTGCTAAGATCTCTGATCACGAGGCTGACCGGCGACTTCATGGAGGACTTTCGCCTTGGGCTGCCCTGTTGACCTGACCCTGATTTTATTTTTTCCCAGCCGTTGTCTTTTCCAAGACTGCCCACGAGGCAGTGGGAGACTCGTGGGAGGGCGGGAGTGTCTGGTTTCCTGTCCTTCGGGGTTTCCCACTGCAGGACCTGCTAGCGCACGTGTCCTGGCACCCTCTTGATATCAGTCTATTTCTTTCTTCATATCTCGACTCCTCATCTTGTTCAGGTTCAGCGTGTTTTGGTGCGACACCTGGCGAGGCAGGCATCATATCTTTTCGCGCACGTGCGTAAAGAAAGTTTTCAATATTTTCTTTTTATTTGGCTAAATCTGTGTTTGCTTTGCACATTCACACGCTGTCACTGTATGGTTTGTTTTTTTCCAGCGGTTTTTTTCAAGGGGATACTGAAAGCGATTTTGAGGGAGTGTCGGGGGGGGGGGGAGCTAGTCAATTAAAGCTCAGTTTTATGTTCCCTGACATAAAATAACTGCTTTTTTTCTTTATTTCTTTCTTTCTTGTCTTTGATTTTTTTAAAAGAGATGTGGAGACCTAGAGATGTAAGTACGAGAGAGAGAGAGAGAGAGTCTTCCAATTTGTTTTTAGTGACCTTTATTAAATCACTCCTCTTTTCTGAAAGAGAAATGTGGTTTCGCAGGACGTCTTGATTGGTAGAACATATGTCGACCTGTTACGTACGTGGATTGAATTTTACTTATCGAAATGCAATAGTCTCCTTGAATGAAAAACAAAACGTTGGCTTAACTTTATACTTATCAAAATCAAAGTAAATGGTTAAAACCGGAGCACTTGGCACATAATTTTTAAAGTAATTAAAAAAACTATCTGGTGAGCTCTGAGCTCTGCTTTTAAAAAGTGATCTTTAATGCATTTCGCTTGTCTATTTCCTCTGTTCTATATGTAGTTATACATATATTCAGTCTCACCAAACTAGCTCACTGACTGCCTCAAACTTCCTGAGATTCTAGAAAAACTCCAGTATTATCTATGGAAGTACGAATGGATGTTTCTGAGACTTTCTGGTGTGGTAACCCGAAAAGTGAATGTGTGGCGGGCAGTTGTGGCTTTGCGGTGTGTGTCTGGTCGTTGTTGTAGCTCATGACGCAGTCGTCTTGGGTGAAGTTTCGGTGGTTCCGGCAATCTGACAGTGCTGTTTCCTGCTAGCACACAAACATTCAGACTTCCAACTCAGTGTCGACAACTTTAAAACTTTCTTTTATCAAAAACTAGTCAGTCATACTGGTGACTCTCTAGTAACGGCGGAGAGCGAGAAATTTACGTCCATACTAATCGCTGAGAGATCGGGTTATTATCTTACTGCTGGCTCGTTCTGAACTACCTCACGCCATACAGAAAAAAACAACACAAAACAATCACCTCATGTTTTGGCTTACGAGTCAATGGAAGGAAAACCGGTGGGGACTACATCCTATATTTAGGGTCTCTTCTGTTGGTCTAGTCCTATGTGAGGATATTCGGGCTCGTATTTCTATGGTATAGTGCCTGCTTATAGTCATTTTCGACAGCCGGATCCTCGCAACAGGAGAAGCTCTCGCATGAAAGTTCAGCTCACTCTCCGAATCTGAACATACTGCCTCTCGATCTCCACTGGATGGCCTTATCCCTTAAGTGACGTCACGATCAAGAAAAGGAAGCGATACCAAGCTTTCAATCGATTCCCTCCCCTGACTAAGATCGTGAGCGAAAAGATTTCGGTGTCAATAATTAAATGTTGACAGAAATAGCGACTGGCGGTTCAAAGCCGCATTTAGAAATTTTTAATATAGTTCTTTCGGCTCACAAAGTTTCATTTCTCATTCTGCTAGACCTTTAAAACAGATAAAAAATAGCACTTTTAGCTCTTTCTAAGAGCATTCTGGGAGTGGAAATGGAAATCAATAGTTTTCGTCAACTAATTCAGGTTGGTGCCTCATCTTCCTTCGGTTCAGACGACATCGGGATTAAAATAAGCGAACAAGCACCCAGGAAAAAGAAGACGATTTGTGAAACTGATCTTCGTGCATTGCAGTAGACACAGCTAACGCTGAATGGGAAAACAAATTATGTACATCTATTTTTAGGTATGACAGCAATGGTGTTCTACATCTACCACTCTTTTCCTGTCAATATTTGATTATATGTGACTTTTCTCGTGCCAGAGATAAACGAGGGATTGACTGTTGTACATATGCATGCCTAGGTCCTACATGGCATATCGAGTAGCGGGAAATATTGAAGAAACGCTGTACACCATGCGAAAGATTAAATTAGCCGAATTTTTCATTTGATACACTACACCGAAGCTTTTACAGGTCACCTGGTTTTTTGTTATCCACAGCAGTTCGATCTGGCGGTTTGGACTTTCCTCTAAGCTTAGTCTACAGACTTTAGATAGAAGTCAAGTAACGATGGCGATCAGGTCCAAATAAAAAAAATATAAAAACAAAATCCCCAAGGAGGACAAAATAAAAAAAAAGCGTGCAAGATAAATATGCAGTCGAAAAAGTCATCGCTTTGTTATTAGTTCCGCAAACCTTCCTGATTCCCCCACCGTCCCCCGACAAAAACCAACACGACGCGTGGCTGAAGTGAGGGAGTGGAAGGCTGGGATGACAAAAGCCTCCATTACATTCTAAGGACAGTGCCTCTAGCTCTTGTGTATTTGCTACTTCCTTCTGTCTTTGGGATATTAACAACGAAATGACACATGCCCTTCTAGTGCCCTCGTCAGATGGAGGAACTATTTGTTTTAAATTTGGCCCGACTTTCGGGAAGCCATAAGCATGCGGGATGTATTTTGGAGGAAATGTAGGATTCTGATACGCTATCGTTATCGTGTGCCTCGGACAGTGTGAAAGTGATCTCTCGCGAAAAAGTAATTAACCTTCGGGTAGGACTTGCTGAAGACTCCAAGCTCCAGCTGTAGCCAAATTTCTTTTTTCTCTCTTTTTGTCCAATATATCTCTTCGTGTTCTGCAAAAACGAAAGAAATGGGGGCAGCGAAAAAGAAAAAAATGAAAGAATAGGGGAAGGGAAAGAAAAAAAAAAGAAAAGAGAAACAAATTATAGTTCGGTAAAAACCTACAAAGACAGCTCATGCAGGAAGTGTACGCAAACATGACGAGAAGATAGAAGAACCGGGGAGGAACGTTAAAATAAAACAAAAAAAATAATAATAAAGAACAAATGAACACAGCGCTTAAATTATCGTAAGATAACTCCAGCAAAGGTACTGGCAGCGCTATACATAGCCGTATGCAGACGCATGTGACCAAGGGAGCTTATCGTACCCAAACACGTCGTAAAGAGAGGGCCGAAAGAAAGGATCTGCCAAGTTCCTTTCTTTCGGCCCTCTCTTTGCTACGATAAGCTCCCTTGGTCACATGCGTCTGCATACGGCTATGTATAGCGCTGCCAGTACCTATGTTGGAGTTAACCAAAAAAAAAAGCAAGCGAAATATCCCCCCCCCAAAAAAAAACAACCAACAACAACAAATAAACGGTGAGCAGCCTGAGTGTAGAGGCTAGTAGTAGACTTTGTTTGTTTTTTTTTTTTTTTTTTT
>SMGT01013566.1:701122-724398 GCA_004794575.1 Lanistes nyassanus
GGAGTAGATTAGGAAATGACTTAAATTATCTCATAATTTGGCGGGAGGAGTAGATTGGGAAATGACTGCTGCGTTCGAATGAGCACGACGCATGTAGAACCAGCGTGCCAGGACCTGGTTGCATGGGCTGATACCTGACACACAGTAACGATACGTTGGTAGGTAATAATATTTTCAGAACTCTAAAAAGACGCATTTCATTAGTGTTCTTAGCACATGGCATTATTATCAGCAAATATGGTGCTGAGTTCTAAGGAGAACAAAATGAGATCTGCAGGATTATTTATCATCGTCGGTCATCGTATTCGAGTAGCTCTTACTGGAATCTAAAAGTTGATTGCACCCAATCGGCGGACAGTTCAGCAGCAGAACTTTGAATATATTACTGGCTAACGAAGGTTGGTGTAAAGGTAAATCTGTTTGCATCACAAATCATTGGTAACCCTTTTTAAACTCCTGGCTTCGATAATAATGCCATCTGAACGTCGGGCAATAGATGCGGAAGTTTACTATAGGATAGTATACGCAGAATGCATTGTATAATTACTTGTGCTCGTGGGCTGAACATGCCACTGAGCTCTCAGAAAAGTGCGCGTCTAGATGTTATCGAGCAGAAGATAAATCTTCAATCAACGAACTCTCCCAAGAGAAGAAGGAAAACGTAGGTCGTCCTTTATGGTTTGATCCGTTTGAAAAGAATATAAAACAGAAGACATCGACTGTCATTTATGTAGTGGCTAAATAAATAAATAAATGCTCAGCAGTGACCGCGAAAGAACACATGATTTGCAGAAGATACCATCCTTATAAAAAAAAAAAAAGAGAGAAAACGCTATTACCATAATCCTCTAATTCCTCGTCGCTTGAGGAAAAATTCCTCAATCGATAACAGCGCAGCAAGAGGGAGTTGGGAATTACGCGACTGCCGAGACCGCAGAAACAATAATTATAAATAGACTGAAGCATCGTGCATGGAGAGCGTTCTACCGGATTGCGTGTGTCCGTGACGTAATTCTTCTGTCTTTGACGTCATAGTTTCGCTGTGTGAAATGTTGTCAGCGCCAGTGACGTCAAATGCCGGTGCTACTTTCGCTTATCTAGTGTCTTGCTATCGTTTACTGAACTACACATAACGTCCCACAGAACCTGATTTTGCTAGCAATCATCTGACATGACAATTACCATTAATGCATTATTCAGTCAATCAATACAGCCCTCGTTTCTTCAGGATGTAATTTTTAGCTTGGAAGTGGCATCCTGGCAAACGGGAAACCGTGTCAGGATCACGTGCTTATTAACTGACACGTCTTTCCCAAAGCAAAATGTAACGGTAGGTTGTTAATAGTATACATTAATGACTTAGGAAAATGATACTAAACTGTGTCATGTGAGAAAACCAAACAAAAATTTCAAAGTACGGTGATTAACTAACATAAATTCAGAGCTTGTATTCCCTCCAAAAGGATCCTGAGCACATGCGCACAATTCTCCGATCATTATTTCGCAACCTCCCTCTCTTCCATCCCGACTCCCCCACCCACCCCCTCACTTCTCTTTCTGTTCCCCCTTTACCCCAGTGACTTATTTATTTCCCATTAAAAACGCTCTATATGCATCGAAAAACAGCCGCTTATAAATTGTTTACGAGCCTATGTTTCTCTGTACTGCCGCAGCTGTGGTGACGTCATTTTTCTACAAGCCTGGCACCAGCCTCAAAACGCCCTCACCAGGGGGCGCGGTCAATTCATTTAGCAGCAAAAAGCCGAAGATTTTTCTTGCCTGCTATGGGATGCCTTAATGCCACCTGGCTTGCCAGCGCAGTGTGTGCATGTATTTGTCTGTACGTGCGTGTGAAGCGGTGAGTGAGAATGTGCGTATGCGTGAGAGAGAGAGAGCGAGAGAGGAACAACAGAGGTCTGTCTAGCTGTATGTGTGCACATGATCCCTGTACAGCTCTTAGTGGTTTCGGCGACTGTAGGATAAGTTACAATGCCCCACCAGAGACGAAATATCTAGCGGCACGCTTGCAGAACGGAGGAAGGTGGGTGAAGTTTGCTTGCCGGTACTTAAGCTGGTGTGTATATGTACGGGTCGTGGGCTGGATGTAGGACCATCATATGCATTATTTTTCATTCAGACACGCTGATCTCCCCTTTGGCGACCTCGCGTTCTTTACGTCATCGAGAAGTCTAGCGTTTACGACAGCTCTTCCTATGATAGCCCAGTGCGGTCATTGATAAGCCCTGAGATTATATCACGTTCCTGTACCCATATCTATTCCATTGTCATTGGTGTTACTTCATGAAAACCCTCATTAAGACGTAGTTTGAAATTACTGTTCCTATATGCGAACGCTACAAAGGACGTCAGGTTTATGGCAGACAAGGGCGAGTTTTTGCGCAGAATAACCTGTGGATATAATGCGCACGACGTATGCACGCGAGTTAGAGAATATGAGGAATGTTAGTGTTTGAGGAGAACAGGAGTTGAGGGACAAAAAACGCAGGTCTGTGTGCGGTTGTATCCAATGCAAAAACAGAGTAGAGATTTGTACAGCTTCGACTATTAGGCCTACAGATTTTTTTTAAAACCTGCAAAATTAATCTAAAAATAGAAATAGTCTTATTATTGGGTGAGTAAATGCAGCTATGAATACGTTACTGTGATTTTTTTAAAGTAAATTTGAAGTTTATCACAGGATTTATTAGGTTCCGCTAACGATCCTGAAAAAGCAAATGTACAGACTGGTTCAACGTGGTTGAAGATTGCAAATGATTAAAAGAAGGAGTCTGCAAAACCCAGTTAATCAAGCGATTTATTATATATTTTTTAAAATTCTGATACATTCATCGAACGTTTCGTTTGAATGTTCAGGGCTTTTTTTCGCACAGCATATAGTAGATCACCAGATCTCCTCAAAGCAAGCGGGTGCATTAACTATTTTCGACTTTATATTCAGACGCCCGGGCCTCCACTCCAAAAAGGGCGTCGCTTTTTGATTAGTGCGATCTCAAGCTCTACAAAGACTTCACTCCCCGCACGGGGCGCTCGCGCTCCCTCTCTCGCCTGCCTTCCGGCCTAAATGTGGGGTCACGTCTGGGGTCAGTCTCATCTTTCGTAGTAATGTCCCCTATCTAAGGCTGTTTGAGAGGTGCAACCAGTCGTGTGCAGAACATCTAATACATTCTATTTTTACTACAGAAAAAAAACGCAAAACCTTCACAAGAGAAAATACACTTTCTCGGTTACAGGATCTGCCTCGGATATACTATTATCTTTAAAATTCTTTCAGTTTTGAAGATTTTAGTTATCAGAAAGTGTTTTATACTGGAAAGCGCGAACAAACCAAAAAAACGAATTAACTCACACTCACACTTAAAAAGTTGTTCGTTTTGCTGACAATTACGATCCAAGAGTTAACGTGCCAAAGGAAAAGTGTCAGAAATATTGCTGTTCCCCACGCAATGGAAGGTTTCATAGCGTTTAGAGGAAACAAAATGCTCGTTACCCTTGCTAAGCAATTGAAGTTTCTGTCTCGTCTTCGTTTTCCGAGGTTATTAAGCGAAATAAATCACACTTACGTACTCCTCACCCTGCTTTTAATCACGAACACGTTACTTTGCGCGGGACAGTCCTAGTGGATGCGGTCTCATTAGCCTGAACTCAACTGGATAATGTCCGCTCGTTAGTCGGTGACGTGACAGGCACACGGTGGCGGACAGACAGGATATATGAGTGATGCAATCAACTGGCCTACTGGGTGTTGGTTACGCAAATATATATTTTAATGTGAGTGTGTGAGAAAGAGAGGAAGAGAACCAAAAAGAGGGGGGGGGGGGTATGTGTGTGTTTAACACTCTAGCCAGAACTGAATCCCCAAAACCATGTCCGTATAAAAATGAAATATGTATGAGAAAGGAACACAGCAAATGGAGCAGACCGAGTAAGATGAGTGAGCGGCGCGAAAATGCATGTGCGTTTGCGAAATGGGAACACGCGCAAGTTTCTCGCAGGGGTAAAAACGAATTCATTAACTTTCAGCAGGAAGCTTATCTCAAACACTTCACTTACTTAACTCAACACTTGCTGATCAGTGAGCGAAATCAAACACGTTGACCGATCCACGTGGGACTTTCGCCAGTCTCTGTGACTTGCTGATGTCGAACACCCTGCCATCTCTGTCTGTGACTTGCCTCTACGCACATTATCACAAAAAAATGATGAACTGCTGAAAGGATGGAGAGAAGGAACGGCTCTCGATGAACACATCTTTCAATAAAACTGTAATATAAAACGCGGATTCGGTCAAATCAAAATGTCACAGCTTTGTGCACAGCATCAGCAGATTTGCCATGTTCAGCCCAGGGGAAGGGAAATTTCTTTTAAAATAAAAAAAAAGGTATTATGTGAATAGAATTTCTGCTTCATGTGAGATTCCTCTCAGACGGAAAAGATACACTGTTTCAGGGTAACGTAGCTGTGAGGCTTTATAGCCACATTGCTATTCTGTTCGTGAAATTACGGTTGTGTTCTGAGCTATTACAGGCTAAGGGACGCTATCAGACTCTTTCCTTAATTCTCTTCCAAAAAAAAAATGCGGCAAGTGCTGGTTCTTCGTTTGGAACCATGTTGGTTAATCTAAACTCTGAAATAACAATTTCGTCTTTCTTCTCCTAGTTCTTTTGCTCATACGCTCCCCATGTCTCCCCCTACCCCTCTACCCCCACCTGCTTACTGACGTTCTTCTTCCAGCCAACACGCTCCCCTGGAATAGTTTTTTTTTAATTTGTGCATTTGTGAGTGCACTCGCTTTATGTCTATATTGAGCAACAAGCTGCAGTCCAAACATTTTTGGGGGGAAGGGGTATTTGTTGCCTAACATGCAGTCGAAAACTAGGCGCATATCAGGACGGTGTTGCTTAGACAAAGTGTACGTGCACCCAATCACGTTATAGTCGCACCGGGCCAACCAGTCCTAGTACTGTTCCCTGTAGTGCCAGGCGTCTGGCAGGGCAGCTACTAGATTGCCGATTTTTAAGTCTTAGGTATGACTCGTCCGCGATGCGAACCACTGACCTCCCGCCTCGGAAGCGGACGCCTTAACCTCTAGACCACCGAGGCGGTATTTTTTTGGGGAAGATTTAAAAACACTCTAGAAGAATATACTAATATACAAGAAGCTGTGTAATGAAGTGATGCTTGTTTCACTGTAGTTGAAAAGAAACACGTGACTGCTGCTTGAAGTAAAACGTAAGGTGACAACAAAGGGACTTAACCAAGCAAAAATTAACAAAGACAATGTCAACGTTTCGGGGCATTAAGCCTTCATCAGCATGACACAAACGGGTAACAAAATTCCCCCATCCCCCCCCCCCCACACACACACATTAGACAACATGAGGGTCTGTGTTGTTTGGCAAATGAATGGGGACTCCGTGGACCGCAAAGATATGGGGTTCTATTTCATTTCCCACTGCGGCACCATCGTGCCCACAAGACTGGACTCAACGCACTAAAGTCTCTTCCGTTCACATCACGACACTCTCCCACCTCCCCTTCCTCCTCTGCTTAACCTATCCTTTCCCTTGTGCCTACTCCCCCCCCCCCTCGTCTACCACAAAGTTTATTTCTACCTCCCTGTCTTACCTTTGCTCTCCCCTCGACAATTGTTATTAACTCTCCTCTTCTCCCCTTGATACCCCAATGCCCTCCAACACCCTCCCGTTCCCCAACCCCTAGGACACGCCCTTCGATTGGCTGCAGGCAGTGTCGCCATCGATGGTTGGCATATTACCATTAACTTCAAATACGTTATGAAATCTTCGCGACATTTCCTTTTCATGGACCTAAAACTGTCTTCTTTATTCAGTTGAGCAACTTGTTTCAATTGTTATCTGTCTGTGCGGTTCTGATTAAGGGGTAATGCCCGAAACCTTGACCTTTTCTTTATTAACTTTTGCTTTAAGTTTCTTTGTCACTATAGTTGCATTAAAATGTGCATGAGGAAAACATTTATGGAAGTTTGAATTTTCAAAAAAAAAGTCTTGCCAGACTGCATACCATGTGTTTGTTACTGCATGCACACAAAGGGCATACTGAAGGCATTCAGTCTAGAAACATGATTGAATTTATTTTTGCATGTGTGTGTGTGTGTGCATGCGCGCGTTCCTGCATGGTAAGTCAGCGCATGATGCGTGCATGCCTGTGAGAAATAAAGGGGGCGAGGAGCTGTCGTCCTTTCTTGAAAGCTGATACTGGAATGTTTCACTGTCAGTCTCCATCAGCTATGTCTGTAAATCTTAGCATACATTATATTGTTATATTATTATATTGTTATTGGCATTATATTGTTGCCCCTTTTGTTTATGCATTTTGTGCTGTCACTGGCTGTTGAGATGTTGTCCTAGTTTTCGGCCACGAGATAAACAAATTCTGTACTGTGTGTTCCCCGCTGGGTGACTTCGGGTTTTGGTGACCTCCCCTTAGTTCTTCCAAGAGAAGCAGCGGTGATTCATGCCGTTCTGCTCTAGAGATAAAGTTGCAGCTTCCGATCAAACAAGGCGACCTTTTGAGATTTATGTCCTTCTTTGGCTATACGGTTTTTTTTTCTTTGTTTATAATCATGAACATCTTCCTCTTTCTGGTCATTTTTCCCCCGATGAATTGTGTTTATTCATCTCCTTAATGGAGAAAGCCCAGGCTAGTTTATGGCTCCATTATTTTCCCAGCAAACAACGGGCTAAGCGTAACAGCTTGTTGAGGTGTGGAAGTGTTCAGAGGGTGGGGGTCCGTTGATGACCGAGGAGAGTGCTCGAGACAGCTTGTCCATCCGAGGCCGAATCCCAGAGCTAAGCGAGGCCAGCCACTAGCCGTCAGGCGCGCGGCCAGCCCGACGACAGGTCAGTGTTTAGTCAGCGCTCCACGTGCCCAGCGACGTCAGGTCAGCGCTGAAATGTGTCCTTGTCCTGTCATTTCGCTGTGTTAGTCGAACAACGCGCCTTCCTCCGCCATCTCCCACATGGCCCTATAATGTCCCCCTTCTCTTTCTCTCCCCCTTCCCCGTTCTCTCCTTTTCGTTTATCTCCTTTGCCCTGTCACCCTCCCCTCCCCTTGTTATCTGGTATTCCTCCAATACCATACCTTTCTGCTCGCTCATTTGGTCTAACATATCCGGTCGATGCTACAGTGACGTAACTAACCCCAACACCCGATACACCTATATAAACCCGTCGCAATCTTTTTAAATATTCCTTTCTTGTTTAAATAATACAAAAAGGGATTGCAAAGTACTTACAAACAGTATGCTTTGGGGAACATTTACATCTGCGAGAGTATGGCATTAAAACTAAAATCCAGAAACGCAAAACTAAAGAAATAATAAATAAAATGAAACATAGAAGGTAGAGAATGAGGAATAGGGCGCCAGTAGGATCGACCAACAGGGACGACAACCTACTGGGAACGAGGCGAACCACCACCAGCAGCAGAAAGAGTGCCAGAAGAAAGACAGCCAAGCAGGGAACCATCGCCCAATCACTACCAGTACAGAACATCGCAGCTACCGAGCCACTTGTCCCAGATCCCTTCCACTTCTCGCGAGAGCGCGAAATCACCACAAGCTTGAAGCACTCTCCTGCCAAATTCAACAGCATAAAGAAAAATGTGGGGTTCACTTCGGGCATGCTGCCCAGGACAGACGGTTGCAGACTGGAAAGGGACAGTTCTCCATTTCTTATTTTAAGCCTTTTACACAACGCAGCTATACCAGTGAGCGGGAGAATTTCCGACTTCCAGGACAAGTGCGCGTGTATCAATATGAATGTGTGAGTACGCGCGCGCGTGTGTGTCAATTATTTTCTATATCGGCAGGGGGAGCACAAGAACCTAACCCCCCTATAAAATGTTATGCAAGAAATGACACCAAAAGAAAGAAAGAACGAGCGAAAGAATGAGAGAGAAAAAAGTTGTCAGCATATGTTGGCGCTCACAGCAGACACAGTATCACATCTATTATATTACAGAAGTCTTTGCAGCTTCTTCTGTTGCAAGGACACTTAAATCATTACGTACATTTGTGAAAAAAGGTGCATCTTTGACACTTGTGAAAAAAGAAAACCGATGAGATATGCTTTAGATCTTTGACACGAGTCGAGTTTGTAAGTGAATCGAACTCTGCTTGGTATCCGCACACAGCAGTAGGTGCTTAAAGCCTCATTCGTGCAGACTGCGCCAACCCTCGCCAAACCTCGCCAACCCTCGCCAACCCCCGCCAACCCTCGCCAACCCTCGCCAACCATTCGGGTCCAGATAAATAATATTAAAAAACTGATGGATTCTTCCCTATCGTGCACTTCATCAGCCAATGTATCTATCCTGGCCATTCCTACAACAGTACCGCGTCGTCAAACCGCAGCGGTAGCACTGGAGACAGAGACTTAATGCCCCCCACAGTTCTCTGAGAAAAAATAGTGCAGCGTGGGGACCGCGCTCCACTGGGACATAGTTACCTTAAAAGCAGTGCTCCTGCAGATATACAAAAGTCAGCAGGGCTCCCACGAAGAACCCGCTGCTTTCAAATAACTTATATTTCTGCAAACAAACCTTTGCTTCTAGAGACTCTGCCTGGTACTCGTGCTCAGCTCCATGTGAATCGTTATCCTCGATATGTTCAAGAAACTTTACAGTTGTTTATTGTGACTGATGTTTTTAATACAATTTTGTGATTACACAATGTGGCTGTCAAACTAAAGAAACACTCTCCCCCCACCCCCACCCTCCCGAGAAAATCGTCTGTTCATGTACACGTATTTCTTTATTTCGGTTTATGAGGCTGGCTGTTTTCGTCCATCTGTCTGAAGATCGAACCTCCACCAACAGAAAATTGTTCATTATATCCTATCTGCCCGAGTCTGTGTTCCCTGTCTGCTTGGTTGTTTGTATCCTTTTCTCCACCTTTTTTCTCCTCTCTTCCGCTCCCCGTCCATGCCAGTTTCCCATGTTACATTGTTACATGGGGAGGCCTTTTCGAGTGTTACAGAGAGACATCGACATCTCTTGAATACAATGCAGATGTACAGATATTACAAATGTCATGCAATTTGTTTGATAGTTGTCCCTGTATTACCTGCCAGTACGTGCATATATAACATCATCATTTCCCTGCCTGTATAGTGATCACAATTTAAGTGCATCCCCATTTGATCTGATGTCGCTGTATGCAGCCCAATCAAACAGCACGTGCGCGTTTTCAATCGCTGCCTGACGCTGAGGACAAACCAACCGATTAGATAATATATCGTCTCTATAGCGGAGATGATGTACTTTAATTGGGAATGTCCGAAATTTAAACTTAATGTATGAATCTCTGAAACAACACGCCTTTAAAGTACCTATGAATCGCTGTGGTTACAAATAACTTTTTAACAACTGTAGTATCCACTCTCGATAAGTCTGCTATGTGACTAAGACAGGCTTTTAAACATTTCTACAAGGACTCAGTCAGGCCTATGCGCCTTACTTGACTTCAACTGATTCGCTGGTCTGATCATTTCTTCTATAGTAGTAGGATAATCAAGATCAACAACCCCGTGCGTATATTGTTTATTGCTAGCAATGCTAACACTTCCCTGGAAAACACTCTTAAAATGTTCATACCACTGGCTGCTGTCTACACTAGGTTGAGGGCTGGAATGTGTGCAGATTGCGTTTGTCTCCTTCCAGAATGCTTGTGGGTTTATTTTCACGCGGAGTCGCTGTATTGTTTTGCTCTCATGTCGCTGTATTGTTTTGCTCTCATGTCGCTGTATTGTTTTGCTCTCATGTCGCTGTATTGTTTGGCTCTCGTGTCGCTGTATTGTTTGGCTCTCATGTCGCTGTATTGTTTTGCTCTCATGTCGCTGTATTGTTTGGCTCTCATGGCGCTGTATTGTTTTGCTCTCATGTCGCTGTATTGTTTTGCTCTCATGTCGCTGTATTGTTTTGCTCTCATGTCGCTGTATTGTTTGGCTCTCATGGCGCTGTATTGTTTGGCTCTCATGGCGCTGTATTGTTTGGCTCTCATGTCGCTGTATTGTTTTGCTCTCATGGCGCTGTATTGTTTGGCTCTCATGTCGCTGTTTTGTTTTCCTCTCATGTCGCTGTATTGTTTTGCTGTAACTGGTTACGAATCATGTACTATACTATCTGGAGTTAACACCAGTTCCACAGGCTGACGTTTTGACTTGAATCTGTCATCAAGTCGTTCAAGCACATGAAATAATCTAGTGCACCACTACAGCTAATGTATATATGCTCACGTACGATTTAGGATTCTTAAATCGCATGCACTGCAAAACTGGAGCAGTAACCTGGCGAAACAAGAAACAACATTATCCTCTGATTCGCGTATTCATACCAGAGGGAGGTCGCAACACTGTCCAGGTCATCACCTCTGTCTAACAATACAGAGTTATGTCTTCCTGTTCTGGCATTAAAATCGCCACATAGTAGGAAACAACAAGGTCGTTCCAATTTCTGAGTACAATCCAGAACATACTGTTCTACTATATGTTTGTTAGACTTTACTGTGACATGTCTATGGCTGTAATACTGCGAGTCATAAGGCGGGACATACGCTCCACAAAATACAATATCTGTCACCACCAAAACCTTCTTTGTCAAACTGTAATTGTCATCACTGATATTAAATACAACAAGAGTTACTTGAACCGCTCTAAGTGACCGTATGCAGACGCATGCGACCAAGGGAGCTTACCGTACCCAAACACGTAACAAAGAGAGGGTCGAAAGAAAGGAACTTGGCAGATCCTCAAAGAAAAGATCTGCCACCCCTTTCTTTATAACGACCCTGGTCTTCAGACAGCTAACCCTCGGTACACAACGTGTACGTACAGAGAATCCCTTTTAAGTGTAATCAGCCCGCTCACTAAGCGAGTGCTGACAACTAGGATCCAAGACAAACACAACATAGGACCATTACATTAAATCCTCACAGTGCAAAGAATAACTAATAAACAACAAACGAGGACCGAGCGCTTAATTTATCACTGATATTGCCATTAGTGCAGTTCAGACTTTGTACAAATCACTAGAATGTTGATTTAACCAGAACGAAAAAACCACTAGAGCCTCTTCCATGTGAAGCAAGTTTTACAGATAGGCTGAAGAATTGTTCAAAATTCAGAAAAAAACTGGCTAAGCGGATGTTAAAGAACAGTTTCTGTGAAACAATCTCTCGAATTTATTGATATATTGCCAAAAAAAAAACAATCTTCACATAGTTTAGTGAGCAAACGTTCCACATTCCAGTTCGGAATATGAGTTATTATCACCAAAATACCACAAGCTGTAGTTTGACATCTTCTGTCCTGCACAGTTCTCTCCGGACTGCAGTTTTCCCTCGGTAGCCGTGTGACGCGTGCTGCATCACGCTTCCACGCGTTGACTGGGTCACGGGGTTACCTCGTTTCTTCTCTGTCGTTGGGGAACGTTTTGGTTTTGGCGTTGTTTCCGACGACGAGAGGGATAGTTTGTTGAGACTTTGGCAGGGTGGTTTGGTTGTGTTATGCCGCTTGTTGCCGCTTTGGGGCAGGATGACACAGCTTCAGCTGTTACACGCACAGAGAGAGAGAGACTCATAGTCTGACTCAGAATAAGACTCTTCTTTATTGTAAGGCCATAGCCTATAACAATTTGGTGAAAGCTTACAAGCAAAGGTAAACCTCACAGAAAGGTGTCACAAATGAAGCAAATTACTTCTTCGTTTGAATCCATGATGTAGAGATCTAGCTATTCCATAAAAGTCATCTGTCCGGTTACTAGGCATCAAACGTACAAAATTTACACCGTCTTGTCATATTCATTGATATTATAGGGATGTAGGTTTTGGCGTAGCTTCTCATAACTGGCGTATAAAGGGTATTTCACCTTCTGGTTCCAGGCCACAAAGTGGGCATATTTTCCCTTGGTTGCTAACTCTGTTTTTGTGACAAAAAATGCCTGACACATCGAGGCAAAATCTACATTGCAGATATCGAAGGTACTTATAGTCTAGCCCTGAAAGGTCTGCTTCTAATATACATATAATCGTATCGTTGAATGTCCTGTCACTCGCAAACCTTTCATTTTCAGACACTAAGAGATGCCATTGTTCATTAAAGACATCGAGGAGTCTTTGCTTTAGCACTTTAAAAAAATCTAATGGTTTTATTCTGAATGCGTGTGTGTGTGTGTGCTGTGCGTCCATGCGTGCGTGCGTGCGCGTTCGCGCGCGCAAGGAGAGAAAGAGAAGAAAATTACCTTTAATGGTCTTCGCAACCAGCGCGGCTCCTTATCATGGAAAGGTCAGCAAGGGATCCCGGGATGCCTCTGTGCTTCCTGTTATACTCCTACGGTTCCTTACCACACAAAGACTTTGCCTCCTTTATCCCGGGATTCCAGACAATCCAACTCAAGCCCGTGATATCTGACAATCCAAGACCTTTGACCCCGGACTCAGCAGATGCGTTTGGTATTGATCTCCACCCAATCCCCGAGTGCTTTTCCCCAACCCCGTTTCCTCACCCCCCCCCAACCCCCACAGCCCCTGGCCCGATCGTCACGTTGTGGACAGTCACATGACCGAACGGTTGCTAGCAGACCGGAAGTCCCGAGAGCTGGCTGACCCTGGTCCAAGGTAAGCCGACCGGCGAGGCTCGGGCTGAGACGGGGGTCTAATTGAAAAGGCGGCTGTCTCAGCCGTGGAGGTGGTGGCTGTGGTGGTGGTGGTGGTGGTGGTGGTGGTGGTGGCGGGGTGCTAGTGATGGTGGCAGGACGCTGGCCCTCTGAAAGATTACTAATTGGTCGGACAGCACGAGGTTTGTGATGCTTGCTTCTTCCTGGGAACGCAAATGGCGCAAGACGCGACAGGCTGAGAAACGGCAAGCAACCCGAAGACGACTTATTTTGAATGCGTGTGCTCGCGCGCATGCGTGTGGTATTGTGAGAGTGTTGACACGTGTGTTTGCTTGCATGAGTAGTGTGCGTGCGTGCCTGTGAAATTGGAAAAACGGAGTACAGGCCTAGAGAGTGAAAGTGGGGGACAGACAGACAGACCGACAGACCGACAGACCGACAGACCGTGAAGTAAAAGGTACATTATAAAATGAACCCCTTCGCTACAGCAAACCCTTATACAATTTTTTATATCGACTTTTTAAATCATCAAAATCAACCTTGTCGACACAGGGACTTGCAGAGAGGTTATTTTTTTACCCCTAAATCTAACACAGGTTATAACTTTTCTCAAAATGAAAGATTTGTTAGCAATTGGTTTAATATGATTCTAAGAAATGCTCTTGATTTGCTGTTCACTCTTAACATTTGTGCATCGTTCCAGTCGTGAACACAATTCGCTATTTTTATTTTGAATAATTCCACTTTTTAATTTCTTTCGCCAAGCGGCAGAAATATGATATTGGAATTGTCTGAAACTTCCACGGAGATTACTGGACACTATTTTTGCACTACAGACTAAGAAACTAGCAATGGACAAATCATTTCTGTGTGTTCTTAATACTTAGTCAGAGATTTTAGACGTGTTTGCTTTAGAAGAAGTCCTTTTGCTGAATTTAGATTGCAAAAACAGGATAGCGATGCTACAGGGTAAGGGGCTGCGCAGAAACAAACGACAAAATTTGCATATTAGAGAGCTATAATAGGCGTCCATTGTAAGAGTGATGCAGATTCTGATGGAAAAGGGTAGTGAGGCGCTAAAAGGTTCCCTACTACAGCCATTTATAACTACACCATTCAGTCTGCGCCATTCTGAGCGGAAGCCCCTATGCATTGAGATTCTGATTTGTACAATGCACAGTCACTGAACTCAAACCCCTACGTACGCAGCTTTTACAGTCGCAGATCGGGGCCAGCGTCCGGACGAGGACAATTTCCTTTTCGCCATCGTCCACAGTCTACCCAGCCGGCCTTTACTCCCCTTGCCCATTTCCAGTTCCAGAAAAAAAGCTCCCTCTTGTTTTGATGACGTGAGCTGTGTGGGGCACACTGCTGGGTGGAGCATGGCACGGTGTCGTGGTCTCACTTGGGGGCTGGCTATATACCCACCTAGCGCTCGGACAGAACTTTTATTTGTCTGCAGACGGCTGGGCCGTCAGGCCGACCCCTCAGACTGATTGAAGTGGACCTTCATTTCAGAACTTGTGGCACGAAATTTGGTTTGACTGTCTGCCTGTTGGGCAGAAGCGAGGTGTATGAGAGTAGAAGAGTTTATTTATTTATTCATTCATTAATTATATAGTTATTCATTCGTTTGTCTTGTTTTCGCTCGTTCGTTAATTCGTTCGTTTATTTGTTAGTTAGTTGGTTCGTCAGTTCGTTCGTTGGGTCGCAGGAACGCACGTGCGCGCGCACACACATGCATTCAGATATGCACTTATGTACACCAAAACCCACCCGCACTCAGTGCCATACGCGCAGACACGTTAATACACAAACCCATTTCAACCGCACGTAAATAGAACGAATGTGATTGTGCGTGAGATTAATTTACTCACCATCAAAACAATATCTCGTGCTCTCTGGGTTCTTTGACGGGATTTGATAAATGCTGATGAGAACAAATCCTTTTTATTGTGCACCATTTTCCTCATTTCTGTATGGTTTTCCGATGATAAACACAGTACCTCATCAATGCAAACCTGCTTACGTCTCTGCTCAGGGGTCAGCAGGGGTCATCAACCAGACCGTGCCCCAGTTACACTGGGTTCATCGATGTAGAACACAGAATTACAAAACCAGGGCTACACATGTACAGATTCGTGATAATCACTTAAAATGTGTTTTTGTATATTATGTGTACTGTCGTCACATTTCCTTTTCTGACGACCGAAAACCTTACTACATGTTAAAAGGAAGTGTGAAGCCAATACACATGTACAAAAGCATCTTTTGAGTGTTTATCATGAATCTGTAACTGTACAGCTGCTATTTGTGTGCTCATATACATAATCTTTTTAAAAAAAATAACTTGATGGGCAGTATGCAACTGTAATGTCTGTGTAGGTGACTACACCCTAAGGGACCCCGAGGGCGGCTTGGCACCGAAATAGGTCACTGGCCTCGTTTTCATGCCTTAGTTGAAGAACTGGCATGGTATACATATGGGGCGCCAAGAGGGGAATGTGTATAATGCTCATGGTTTATAAAGAATTGCATTATATAACTATATAGAATGCAATTCTTTATAAACCACGATCATTATACCCATTCCCCTCTTGGCGCCCCATATATACATATTCATTCTATAGCTTCAGCCTTAAATTGTATATAAAGAATGAATTCTATGTATACCATACGCATAGTTTATCTAAAGAATTCATTCTCTAACCACAGAATTTATTCTATTACTATACAACCCATTTCTATATATCTATACACCATGGTGTTTATACTCATTCCCCTCTCGGCGTCCCATAAAAATGCGCCAGTCGCATACATTATCGTAACAGCGGTGTGGGGCGACTTCTTGCAGTCCACCACCGAACTGCAAGGCGCTTCTGATCAATATCTACAGTACTGCAGTGCTGCGATGGACGATGCAGCGCTGTCCGCATGCAGCAAGTTGCTGATGCAAGGACGAGACCTTGCCAAGAGCCAAGACCGCGCATGCGTACTGTTGCTCAGGCTGACAGAGCCGCAGCTCGCTGCCTGAGAACAGACGACGCATACAGGGAGACAACTCTCGTGGAATAAAATGCAAACGAATCCAAGTTTTCCATGCAAAGCTCCGCAAAATACTCCGACGGCACAGTCCAGAATAGCTTGATGGTGCCTCTTTAAAGCGACTATTTTCTTTCTATCTTTATTTCTTTTTTCCTTCTTTCTTTTTTCTTTCTTTTTTCTTTCCTTCCTCGCTAATGTAAGACATCATGTTAGGATATAGGTGTGGTGGTATCGACCCGTGATGGCTATATCATGATATGGTGTGGTGTATTTTTTTCTTCATTTCCATAGACGACAAATGAATATTTAGATAGTATTAATCCGGAAACAAATTTGAAAAAAAGGATTATAGCTGTTCATCTTAATGACTTCCTTACCCTTATCGTTCAGTAAAAGATGCAGTTGGAAAAGCTGCTTTTGACGTCCTTATAACATCCTAAATGAAATCAATAAACAGTCCGGCCCTTGAACAGTTTGTACGGACGCAATGGGAAAAACAATTCATCAAAAATTTCCAGAGTCAATAACAACACACACAGCATAACAAAATTAGAAAGAATCAATTGCATTCTCTTCCCATTGCCGGGGACGGAGCCGGACCAGCCAGAGGGCGCTGATGTTAAGAGAAGTTGTTTTCCTCTCCTATAATTCATCTCTTCTGAAGCCGCCCATGCTTTCCAGACACACATCTCCACACCTTTGAACTATAAATAATGCATAACACAAGCTCCCTTTTTTGTTTAAATATCGGACCACTCCTTCTGCTACTGTTACAGGAACGTCCCACTGTGTGCTCGACAGCTGACGATGCTATTTTATTCTGCATCGGCAGCCGAACATTTCGAACCAGCAGCATTGTGTCCTGGCACGTGGACCCATGGCAAGTCAACCCTCTTGCATTTAATACGCGCATCTGTTTTTTGACCCGCCTTCGTGCAGAGACAAAATTTACAACGATATTGTCGTGACAACGAACAATTTGCGACATCCCTTATCGATACCGAATACGGTTTCAGCGCCGTTTACGACAGTCGTAAACCTCTCGCGGCACCAGGTTACCGGAAATAGAATCACTGGCGTCAGCTTTGAACGGGCTGGCGTGGAGGTACAGGCTTGATCACAAAGGGAAGAGGGTGAGTGTTCCAAGAGAGAGAACTACATGAGAAAGATGGTTGTTTGCCTTCTTCGCGATGCGGATGCCGCTGAAATCTATTCAAAGCTATTTCCGTATTTAATGAGCTTGAAACGAGGCGGTCTCCGCTAGCAATATTCCGTGACGGTTGTTGACTCAAATGCGGACCCCTTTTTCGGAGTGTTCCTTGTACGACAAGATCAGGCGAAGGAGTTAAGAAATAAAGAGATGTTTGCCTGTACAGTTACAACGGATTAAGGGTGTTTATGTGCACAAGTCCAAAAAGTGCATTTGATGTTACTGACAGCGTTGAGAAAGTTATTTAAAGCAACAACTCCAACAGAAAATAATCATCATGAATGAATTTTCACCACTTAATGTAATAGATATTTATATCAAGTGGTTTCCAAGCTTGAACACCCAAGATGTCTAAGCATCTGTTAATTAGAGAGAGAGAGAGACAAAGACAAAGAGACAGAGAATTAAAACAGGTTGGGAATCACTCATTTCCTTGCAGATAAATAAGGTTAATGGATACGCTTACACTCGAAATGTTCCTCAGTGTGTTTGCTTCATTGGAAGTTTTGCACTTTTGCTTAGGAGTTGACCTTGGTACCGTACAGATCTGATGTGCTGGGCTACGTCCAGCCGGCACCACCCATCCCACACCCACACCGCCAGCCTTGAGGCGTAGCTGGAAATACACCTACGGAGGATTGTTAAAACAAACAAACAAAACTCGCTCGTTGACGCACGTGCAAGTAGGTCAGCTGACGCAGCGAGCACCCGATGCCGATCCGAGCAAATTTTGTCCTCGGGCGGGCGGCGGGCGATCACAGTGCCTAATCTGGCGCGGCGTGAGAACGTCCCCAGGAACAGGGGGCAGCATTATCGCGGGTCTACCTCTTCGTGTGACGTCAATTGTCGGATTCTGTGGCCCTTGTGTTATTTACGGATCGCCCCCTCCCCTCCTCCCTCCCCCAAAAGGTTTCTGCAAAAAAAAAAGAAGTTGGACATTATGCCGGTCGAAGTGGAGAAGCAGTTTCCTGGCATTAGATGGCTGCAATATTTGCTTCACGCGAACAGCATGCATGTCCCAAGCAGCTATAGTGCGCCAGGCATGCGTGACGTAGGCATCACCCTCCCGCAAACGCACCACCACCACCAACAACAACAATAACAACACCCACCACCACTACCACCAACAGCAACAACATGCTGTTGAGTTCGCTGATGTCTCAAAAAGCTATAGTTCTGCTGTATCCTGCTCACTTCTACATTATGTGGGTGTGGGTGTTCTATCCGTGGGTGTTCTATCTTTCTTTCTGTGTTTCTTTGTTGGTTTCTTTATTTCTCTCTTTTTCTTGAAACCTCCGTTGCTGTTACATTCTGAAAATACATGCCTCAAGGCACGCCTTTGGCCAAATGAAGCGATTCACGACGCCTAAGCGAACTAAATGCCCATTGTATCCGTGAGATAGTCTTCACATGTTTAACCAAGCCGGGTGCAGACAGGTCATACACTGGCATATGCATCGCTGGCGTTTCTTCAGAGTAGAAAACGCACTGTCAGCGGAATTTAAAGAAACCTCGACAAGGAAGTTCTAGAAAGGGCGATCGCTGCCAGACACCAAAGCTTCAAACAATGGAAACAGTATCGGTCTGTCCTCGTTCTTTTGGTTCTTCAGTTCTTTTTTCCGCTTAGTCCGTATCCTCTTGCTTCTCTTGGGCATTTTTCTTTTATTTTTCTTTCTGCTGTCCTCCCTTCCGTTTCGGCTTATTCCTCGTGCAACTGTTCTTCTTTCCTTTATCTTCTTCTTTTTTTTTCCTTGTACATCTCAGTAACCATCACTACACTTAGATTGTGTGAAGCTGTTAACGTCTGCTCCGTGTTGGATATTTCTTTTCGCAAAATGTGGCTGATGCGTTCGAATACATTTCTCCGCTCTGAAGGGGAGGAGGGGGGAGGAACAACAGAAATGGCTGGACCTCTGTAATAATAATAAAAAAAAAACAGTCGCAACAGAGGCATGAAGGTGGATTTTCCTGATTAACTCCACATATGACACACGTAATTGGCGCCATTACCCCTTGCTTATAGACCACTTACATTTTCTCTTGATTTTCTTGTTGAGCTCCCTTTTCTCTTGTACGTAAGTGTAGGAAAACGATGCCCTTGAAAGGACAACGGAACACAAGAAACTAAGTATCACCAGGGCACTGTTTTCCTGTCAGCATCGCTGCGAGAAAAGGTGGAAGATTTCGCATGCACACGTGACCAACCTGTTTCCTCTTTGGTTCCACTCGCCGCCCTGGGCCACGTGCGTTTGGCAGATTCCAAGCAACAGCCGGCACAACAGAAAGGTCAGGGACTGGTTACGTTAGGACTCATGTCTCCTTCCACACATTTAAAGTTCCCATAAAGACACAGGGCTAATGGGGGCAATTTCTGCACCGAACGGGGCAAACAGTGCTCATAGCTGCTCAAAGTGAATGGTGCGGGGGTGGGGGGGGGGCTTAATGTCACTCAGAAAACTAGGTGCATATCAGGACGGTATTTCTTAGACATCCAAAACTAACGGGAAAAGCCCTGGTGTCTAGGAAATCGCTACTGGTGTCTGTGAAGGTCACAACTGGTGTCTAGGAAATCACGACAGGTGTGTATGAAATCTCTACTGGTGTCTAAGAACGTGTTGCTGGCACCTAGAAAGCTCGCCGCTTGTGTCTAGGAAACGCGTTGTGTTCGAAAAATCCCTACTGGTGTTTAGGAAATCGCTACTGGTGTCTGTGAAGATCACAACTGACATCTAGGAAATCACTACAGGTGTGTATAAAATCTCTACTGGTGTCGAGGAACGTGTTGCTGGCACCTTAAAACTGGCTGCTTGTGTCTAGGAAACGCGTTAACAAAGTTAGAAAAATCCCTACTGGTGTTTAGGAAACTCGCTATGGTGCGCAAGCGTAAAAGCGAGACGCTATCGGCCGAGTCTGGCCATCGTTCCATGATCCGTGCAGATGACCCGGGACTCGACCGTCCGAGGTGATGACGATATTGCCTTCACCAGTCGATGCTCTCTGTCGTTGTGGTAGCGGGCGATACAGCGGGTCAGGCTCCGTTTGGCAGGAATCGAGCTAAATCATGGGCCGGTAATCTTCCAAGCTGGAATGGGGGGGGGGGTCGTTGTAGCGAGCAATGGAGGGCTCGCTCGTCCTGCTGAAGTCTGCGCGACGCAAAGGCGCTGCGTCTGTGCAACGGATAATTGGAAATTTGGGACGGAAAGGGGTGGCATGATAAAGTGCGCAGAACAAGGGATGGGCAGAGGACAGATCAGGGCATCGCTGTTGCAAGTGGGATTGGGGGGGGGGGCTGAGAGATGGGACACTGTTTTGTAACTTTGGAGAAGTTGGACACAACCCAATGGATGTGACCACAGATAGTTCTTATACCCCACCGTGACCTTGACGTGGCTGCTTTGTACTGAAAACAACAGCATAAACACGTGTGTGCACCTCACGCCTCTTTCCAAGTCCTTTATCCTTCTGTTTACCTGTTGTTGCGCGCGCGTGTTATATTAACGTTATATTAACGATAGCTTAATGTTCACCATTAGCCTTTTTAACACATCTCAAGCCTTATGAAATTACTTTCTACAATAATTTACTTGCTAGATGAAGTCGGCTTGTGTGTATTTCAAATAGTTAAATTTTATGACTTAGCATAAATCTTTTGACAGTAGCTTTATAAAGGTTTTAGTATTATAGCTTTTTTCTGTTTGAAGCTTATAACTATTTTTCAAGTGTATTTTTCAGTCGTATAATCCCTCACTAGTTCAGGTCTTTTCTTATCACAAGATTTAGTTTATACATATAGCTGTTTTTGTATCATCAACCCTCGAGGGTCATTTCCAAGCTTCTTTATTTAATGCCTTAGGCTTAAAAGTTTAGAATGCCTTAGGATTGAAACTTTCTAACGCATTCATTTCAGATATATTTTCCACCTGTTTGAGCACTTTCTGTTTCTTTTTTATGTCATAGTTTGACGTCAGTACAGTAATGTCCGTCCCTGAAGATCATGGCTATAAACACGACTTGTGTGTGGAATCAAGCCGCACGGCTCTACCAAAGATCGCTGGATGCTTCATAAACATGTCTAAGACCCCGAAAGAGCGACCGGAAAGGACAACACCAAATCGCCAAAAAGCCTGCGCAAGCAAAACTTGTTTACAGCCTGCAGCTGGGGTTTTCGCTGCCCGCCAACTGTGACCAAAAGTCGCGCGCCTCGGGGATAGGGGAGGCATGTGGGATGAGGAGCGGGGGTTAAGGTGCGTCGTATTTCTCAGTTCTCCTGTCCGCGTTTTCAAGCGAAAGCCCTTGGTTGCTGACAGGCTAACGACAAGTGAATTTACGCAGCCATGCCAGCGCCATTTCCTTTCTCTTGCCTAATATAATATCGGGTGTAACAGAGTTGCCGGAATGGAGCGCGCGCTTCGGATGGTGTGGTGGGGATGTTCATGGGGTTTTGATGGAACGGCGTCTGGGGACGAAAGGAGACGCACAATTAATAATATTCGTCTTCAGGCGAACGCGTCTCTCCTCGTGCATTGATTTTATGAGCGTGGCCGCACTACGGGCTTCAGCAAAGCACGAGTGAGCAGGAATCACTGGCACATCGGCCAGGGCCATTGCAGTTGCACTTGGCGCTTGTCCAGCTCCTCGGCTCCAACCCCCCTCGCCTTCCCCTCTCGCACAACCCGCCATCAGCAGCCTCGCTTGCCCTGGCTGGCATCTTCTGATCGTCTGAAGTTTGCTTCACGAGATCACCACGTGACCAGCCCAAGATCTCACATTCTAGGCACATTCTGGTTCGCAGATGACTCCTTTGGCTAGCACAGATGAGGTTGTCCAACAGGGATTGTCTTGGTTCGGCAACAGGTATAACGACTAGAAAGAAAGGATAGAAGCGGGGACAACACAACTACGAAGAAGTCTGAGCTTGTTGCTTACTTGCGCCATTAATTTACTTTCCAGTTAATGTTGGGTAAAGGGAAGACAAGTGGAAAGGGATAGTCTCTCTCTATCCATTCATCCATTCGTTCATCCCTTAGAATTTTGATCACAAATTTATTTGAATTTTCTAAGCTAACCTGCAAGCCAGAATGTTTGGTTAACTGGAGGCTGCTAGTGGGTCCGTCTCTCTGTTAGTGGCTCAGATACCTTCTTTTTTCCCTATCTTTTCGTTTTTCTTGTCTTTCTTCCTTTCGTTCTTTCCGTCTTTCTTTCTAGCTTGTTTGATTTATTTCTTTATTTATTTCTTTATTTAATAACTTTTAGTTACCTTCGCCAGGTTTTGTTTCCAGTGAAGACATAATAGTGCTGGCTGGCTCTTCGGCAGACAGGAGCCTTGTACATGTACTTTTTATGCCTTTACATGGCATGCTGTCGTGATAGAACTTTTTCTTCTTTTTTTGCACACGTTTTACCAGACAGCAGCAAAGAAAAGTAGGCCGCAAGATTTATGTAAATGAGAATTGGGATAAGAACTCATACGTACAGGTACACTGAAACAAACATACACAGTTAATATCACGCTGTGAAGAGTCCGGTTTTTTTAATTTAAATGTTGCAGGTACGTGCGTGGGGAGTAACTCTGAGTGAGGGCACATTTGTATACGTTTGCCAGCACCGAACACCATAGTCCAAGTTCGACAGGTTCTGCGAACATGCTGAGCAGACGAAAAGACACAAAACTGGAAGCACTGGAGACAAAATGGCACTTCAATGAAAGTTATTTCCGCAAGTTAAGATTTAGCTCACGGCAATCATGCGCCAGGCTTGGAAGCGCATCCCATGCGTACAGAGAAGAGATTAATTTGAGACAGCTAGCTTTGGGGGTCCAGAAAAAAAGTCGCTGATATGAAAGAAATGATGCTCTCCTTTTGTGTGGAGCCGCCTGAAGACCAGTTGAGCGGAATCGACAGCTGACGAACCACGGCATGGAACCAGTTAATGGACGAAGCCTGAGCACACTGGATGGCTGTCAAGGTACAAAAACGGCAAAAGGTTTCCTTGGAGACACAAAAAGACAGCGGAAGGGGGAGAAGAAGAGGTTGGGGAGGAGAGAGAAAGAGGAAGGTCTCTATCTCCGGTTAGTTATCATCTCTAACTACATGATAGCAGGGTCGTGTCTGTGAAAAAAAGCAACGTGTGGTAAGCAGTGTAATTGCCTCCACCCCTCTCCCCCTTCCAAACATCTGACAATCACCTTTCAGATAACTCTACTATAATATCAGCTCAAAAAATACGTCAGTTATGGCACTACATGAAAACCATAACTGGGCCGTTGTGGATGCATACTGGTCTATGATGTAGTGAACCCCGGGGGGGGGGTAGTTTCTTAATAGAAATGGCTGTGCCACCTGTCCCCCCC
>SMGT01013566.1:732681-759638 GCA_004794575.1 Lanistes nyassanus
TTATTATTATTCAGGACGAATATACGACGTGTGTCGTTGTCGAGGCCCCTTTAAAAAAATTAAAATCTCTTTCTTTATGAGGAAGTGTAGAAATAAACATTAATTTCTTCAACCCAACTCTGATTCCTTACCCCGATTTCCCTGCACTGTGACATTTTATGTCCTCGGCTTTAAATGGCACCGGAGAGAGACGTGTGTGTATAGTTGCGTGGGAGCAGGTGTGTCTGTTCTGATTATGTGCAGGCGTGTGCATGTGCTTGCATGTGTGCGGAAGGAGGAGGTAGACTGCGTTTGTGTTAGCGGGTGGGGGAGCTGATCTTAGTTTTTGTGACATTTCCTGATCTTCATTTGCTCACAGCCACCTGACGAGAAGCCGGAGGAGAAGAATCATTAATCACTTCCGTACCTTGCGACTGTCCTCAGTGTCCAGGAAGGAAGGACAGAAAGTCCGCTTTTAATCCACAGTAATTGCACGGAGGCTGCTACTGAAATATCCTGTTTTAATCTCGCCATCTCCTTTGTTGCCTAGTATGTTTTCTTTTTTTATATTTTATACTCCTTGATGAAAAGCAACGAAAGAAGTCTAGGAATTTTTTTTAAGACTTTAATTATTGATTTGCAGCCATGCCTCAGAGAGTGTCAGAAAACTTCCGCGGACGAGAAAACCTTCTGTTGAGGACATAATAAGACGCCTGGTGACAGGCATAAACTTTATCCTCACAAGAAACAAGAAACTTCGACTGTCTTCGATTTCCACCTTCACCTGAAACCCAGACTGAACTTTCCTCTGGAGTCTCTCTGTAATTTCTAATTTTAACTTTTGGGGGTTTTCCTAGCAGTGTGCTTGATTATAAACGCTGACGGTTGTTTTTATGTTAAGTACCATTTTGTCTGCTGTACGTACAACGCTTTGAAAAGCGTGTTTTACTGCTAGTAGTTTGCATAGCTTGCTGTACTTTAGCTGACAGCAGTATGGTGAAGCTGGGGAGAAGGTTTTCATGCCAGTAGTGACTTCCTTATGAAGACAGAACAAGGAACCGCTGATTGAAATGCGCACAAACGTCATGTGTCAGAATGAGTGACGTGAGCTTTGTAGGGGACGTGCTGTGGGGAATACCGTCCGATGGGCAGAGTCTGCCGCTACCTTGACTTTTCTCGCTTGATTGCAGCTTGGACAACTAGCTGTCCTAGTCTCTCTTCCCTTTGTTGCTGTCTGACTGTGGTACTGTCTCTTGATTCGACTTTCTTTGGCCCTCCCTCCTGCATCCTTCTCTCTCTCTCTCTTTCGACTTATTAGCTGACTGAATTTCTAAGAGTACTGCCTATCGACTCCGAAACTGTAAGTTATTCTGGTTTTCCTGAAGTGACTTACGCGTGAACCAGTTGGACACAGCCCATCTATAAATTGTTGCCTTTTCCAAGACCTCACAATTCACAAACGGCTACATATATACGAAAACTCTGACTTGTCATTATTGACTGAACCCACAAGTAGTATTTCGTTTCTTTTAGTGCTGGAGAACTCAGCATATTCTAGTTTCCTTTTATGGTGTGTTTCTTTTTTCTTTTTCTTTTTTTGTAATTTCATCGACTTCCGCCTTAGTTGGCCTGTAAGTCAAGCAGCTGACAGCGAACATTGAGAACGGTTGCACAAGTCTTCGAAACGCATTCCTAGTTGCGAAAATGCTCGCAACGCCGGCTTACCCTGTGAAAATCACCAACTTTGATGTATAAAAGGGTAGTTCTCGTACAACCTATAGCTTTCATGTTAACACAGACGCTTATAACTGACAGTCGACTTTTTACACTTGTGTGGAGAATGCGGATATGCAACCTGTCGGTTTTTTTAAGTGATATAGTTGAGTGCATGGCATCAACATTTTCTGGTTGACGCCGTAACCCTGGAAACCAGAAGCAGCGAACATATAATATTGCGATGTATCTGAGTGAGAACCAGTTTCCCGCCTGGTCGTTGCGCTTTATTGTGGTAAGAACCCAAAATAACTCGCGTGTGTTTACGTTATTGGAACTATACAGAAACGCTTCTAGATATCACCGGGAAAGGAGAGCATGCCTCCACCACCTCTTCCCCACAAAAAAATCTTTCGTGTAATTCATATCTCTTAATTGCATGCAAGTGTGTGCACGTGATTACGTGTGTGTTTTTTTATGAGGACGCGCGTGAGAGAGCGAGAGAGAGAGAGAGAGTGTGTGTGTGACAGAAGAGGAGTCTCACCTGTCCTGTTTTAAAACCTAAAAATTTCCACGTGATTCCTTTTCAATAAACACACCAAATCATCAGCATGGTTCTCACTGATTTGGTTTTTTTTTTATAAAAAAAGACAGGAAACTGGGTCTATAGGCCTATATTCTTACTGATTTTTTTTCAGAACCGTGTTGTCTTCAAAATATATTTAGTTGGAAAAGGTGCTTCTACCTTTCGGTAATTTCACATTATTGAGAAACAGGTTCCCATTGCCAACCTAATCGCTGAAACATCTACAAAACAGGTAGTATATGACACTGGTCAGGTAATGTGCGGGGTGTCCATATTTTGATTTTACAGTACTGATGTTTAGAGGTTCGCCTAATTTCCTTGAAAAGTGCAAAGAAGGGGTCCACTGAAGATGTAAAAAAAAAAAGTCTAGTCTCAGTCCACGGAAGTGTACGTTTACGGAAAAGTAAGCCACGATTTGAAGGAACCCGGATGCTTGCGTAGTTATTAAGGAGTTTTTGGAGACAGTACTTTTCTCTGAGATTGTGATATATGTATATATATTTATATCTATAATATTTACCCCGGGTTCATTTGGCATGCGCGTGTAACTTTGGCTCATTTATCCAACGAGAGAAGTGGAAATCTTCGTGAAAATGGACGCATTGATGGAAGGTTTTCTGGTAGTAATTTCGGTGAGTACTTTAGCGAACATTTTATTATTCTATTTTTTGCTACAGATATGAAATAAAAGTGCAGTCTTTTTGTTATCTGTAGGGCTGTTGGAAGGTAAAATATGTTGTGTAGGATGCTAGTAAATTGTGAGTGTGGAAACTCACTCCACCCCACTCCACTAACTCATTCACTCCACGCACTCACGCACGCATACATACAAAATTCACGCCCATACGCACACGGAGGCAGAAAATCATGTATATTTATGTAGGGTACATAAAGAGTGTTACAAACTATGGGGTAGGCGATCTGTTTTTCTGCTGGGCGGACAGTAGGTTAGAGAATTAAAAAAAAACCGGATAGACAGAAGGTCGATCCTTACGAAACAGGCGACAGGAAAGCAAAGGCAGATGTGTTTCACTATAAAAAAAATATGTTTCCGGGGTCTGATTTTCACGCCTCAGCTGTGTGTGTTTTAAACAAGTGCACATAATTTTCAAATCATCTAAATCTAGGGTAAAGCAATACTGGTGGTTCCTGTTTAGAAAGAAAAAGACAAAGACAGAACAAAGAAAGAAGATTGGAGACAAAAAAACAGACATCCAACCAGCTATCCAGACAGAAAAAAGCAAACACACGCGCACTTTGCAACTGCCCAACGGTCAACACAAGCACAAATGCATTTCAAAGTAGCGGCCCTTGCAAGAGGTTTCTAGCATCAGCTTTTCGCCAGATCCCTAATGTGACTGCAGTGGAAACATTAATTGATAAAGACGCTGTTCTCAATGCGTACCACGGTTGTGTACCTGGTGCTGATTTCGTGGTGTAAAACTGAGTGTGGTTGCATGGATTCGGATTGGAGTGTACGGGCCTCCAGTGACGCCACCTTCTGTCTGGTACACACCAGTACATCTCGACGCGGCAAGTACTTCTGTAAGATCAAGATGATCTGGTCTTTGGAAGGATTAGCGTTACCCTTACTCGCGGTTGTCGCCTTTGCCTCGCTCAGGTTGTTTCTCAGCCGGATGTACACAGACAACCCTTAGGCTGGTGAACAGCCATTTTACTCTATACTCGGTTCTAAAGCGAACAGACGGGGAGCAAACATGTATTGAGACAAGTCCCGGCACAAGTACTCTGTTTGATTCGACTCATGTAAAGGCTGAAGCACACGTGGTAATTCTTTCAAGACAACACATCGTCTCGCGAGCCTTTTGTTCAACGACGAACTTACAGCAAAATAGCACCGTTGCCCTCGATGGCATTACAAGCGCTAATGACGTAAATCTGAGGTTCATTATTCATGGCCAATGCTCGTATAGGTGTCAAATTTAGCAAACACGAGGCGGCCTTTAGCAAGTCGCTCTCTCGAGCCGGTTTTTGTTCCGGTGGAAGGAATGCATGCTGGGAGCGATATGGCATGTCACAAGAGACTCGCGCACGAGTGACCATGCTCCAAGCTCAAAGATTATGAGCCCCAAGGGACGCCGCTGGTTTACACTGGTGTTCCTTGCCACAGGGAAAGCCGTGTCGAAGCACGGAGTGGGTTTTGTGCGAGCTGTCATGTGGACAGGTTGTCATTTGGCACATAGCCTGCTACATACAAAGTCATCTTTTATATAGTACAAAACCAGGAAAAGGTATGAAACCAAAACAAAAACACACAAGGAAAAAATACAAAGGCAAACACGAAAGGAGAAACAAACAAAACGAACAACTTCATAAATATCATCTAGTTCTGTCCACGTCAGGGAGCCGAATAAAGAAGATAATATGGCTCGGAATCAATGCGTTCTTCTTTAAAGGAACCGCGTGCTGTTTGTGGCCGAGCGGTACTATCTGTGCAGGATTTTGTAGGATAGGGGAGATGTTTGTATGTTTGAGGGTTTGTGTGGTTGTTTACGCCATGTGTTTGCGGTATACCCGTAGGACATGAAACAAAGAGCAAATCTAATTGTATGAGACAGAGCTAATAGCTATAGCTTTTGTTTGAATTTTGCCTTTGTGGTTGGACTAATTGTACCCATATATTTAGGACTTGTATTCGTGTTTCAAGAAAACTACGCTGTTATCTGATTAATATAAGTTACGAATAATGCACAAATGCGTATATCAAACTAAACTTCATTTCAAAGATGGAATTTAACTAATATGTCTTTCGATGCCTCCCGATCAATAATAATAATAGTAATAAAAAAGAAACCCGCCCAAAAGGTAATATGAAGGCAAAAGAATCGACGGCAAGGAAAATAATAAATGTATAATACCTAAAAATGCCGAGTCTGCAATTGTGTGCGATTTGGGCAGAGAAGAGAAGCTTAAGGAACAAAACCAGACACATTGAAGGAAATCGAGGAAATGCAGCTGGCAAAGAAGTGCTGAGGAGATGGAATTGAAATCAAAGAGAGCTGGCATACTCCATTTTTAAGAAAACTGAAACTATGTACAATTGAGAACAACTTTTTTTAAAAATAAAAAGCCAAGCGGACGAATAAACTTTGAATTGGATGCAAGGATATTGTACATGTTATGTCCATGTATAACGCTATAGAACAACTTTATATTACAGGAGACAAGCTTCTGAAAATATGTCTCTGCATGTAAACTGCGGGAGTGTCTGTGCCTCTAGTCCTAAATGCCGTATATACAACTCAGGAGTTGTAGGAGATTGAGTCGGTGGAGGGGGGCGGGTGGGGGGACGGGGGCTGGCTATGCCCAAGCTGTTAGAAAGGGTTTCAGCATACCAGGAGTATATTGTACTTATAGTCACTCCTTGACTGTCCAGCAGTTCAGATACCACGACATACACAAAGAAAAAAAAGGCTGTGTCCAGTGTACTATAAATGAAATTTTTTGATGAGTTACATTGCGTTTTTGTGTGTACACATACACCCCCTGCAAACTCATCGGAACGCTTGTCTTCCAAGATATTTCGTGCATCGCCCAAACTTTTTTCAACTCTGTAAACTGTTCGACTCGAAATCTAAGGAAAGATTCGCAAATTTATATAGATTAATTTCTTTTTTCCTATCTCTGTTCAAATGAATGTGGTAAATGTGGTTTATATGTGCATGACTTAAGGCCCCCGGGGCTAAAAGTCACAGTCAAAAGGCAACACAACTGGTAATAACGAATAGCGGTGTTCATTTTGAATTCAAATCTCAGGGGATGCGAATAAGTCAGACGAAAAGATAGGTAAGAACATAAACAGATCGTGTGCATTACGCACTGCGCAAAAATTATGTGTTTCCTCTTTATCACAAACTCGCATTTCCGCGCAGTGATGGGTCCGATTTTTATTGAAGGATTTTCCCAACAACTGTCCAAAAGAGGCTGAGCTGAGCCAGCGATAGCGTCTGTTTTTTTCATCAAACAAAACAGTCGTAGTTCAGCTTGGTTTATATTGTGACTTTTAATTGCACTATTACACGTGCATGACAATCTGTGTACCATCTAACCCAGACACAAAGTGTAGTGCAAATTTATATTTCCTCGCATATTTTCACGGCATTACGTCGTATTTTAGTTACACAGACTTAAACTACTTCTTTACTGAAGTTTTCTCCCCTCTTGGTCCTGGTGTGTGAAACGAGCTTAACTGTAATGTTCATTTTTCAAAAGGCAGCGGCGCTGAGGTCAAATAAGCGGTAGTATGTGGGCGGGAAGGACTTCCTGCAACCGCGGCTTTTGGTCAAACTGATCGAGAAAATGGCCTGGACGGGAGGTCAGACCAACAGCCTCGACAGGCATTTTGATTTGTCTGGAGCCGTGAAGACTGCCCGCTTTCCTCCGTAACATCGGTGTCTGAACTAAGACATCGTACTCAAATAGAATTTAACGCGCACACATACGCACGCACACAATCATCCTCTTTTTTTCTCTCTCTTTCTCTTTCTGTCTTCTGCGTGTGTGTGTATGTGTGTGTGTGTATGTGCGTGTCTCTCTCTCTTTCTGTGTGTGTGTGTGTGTGTCCATTTTTGCGGACATTTCGGTCGGCTTGGCGCCGGTGTAAAATTCCAGATCTACCCTGTCCCCTCCAGAAGCATCTCTGGAGGAAAACTGTGTACATTTGTGCAAGATATGCTTTACTGAAGTTTGCAAAGTTCTTCCTATTATTAAGCGATCTAGATATCCAATTCTGTTTAACGAGAGAAGGACTAATTACTCTATGCAGGAAATGAATGATATTTATTTTTGTCTACTATAAATTAATCTACTTCTAATTACAACGCACATTAAACCACGAACATTAAGTGCAGTATATTTAACCTGTTGATCGCACAGGTTTGCACGCTGCAATATCACAGACACTTCTGCCAAAATGCCATCTATTATTTTCGCACTGTTGTAGAAGACGTACTAAATTAAAAAATAGCATTAGGGACATTCTGCTCCTTGCCACACTGCACACGAAAACTGTATTTCTGAGGGGGAGAGTTCCCTTTGAAATAACACGCAGTATCTTAGTCATTATTCTTAATACCAGAGTATCCGTTCCGTCGACTGCTACAATCAAGTCTGTCTTTTAAAACTGAGAGGATAGGGTACTTGGACCTCGTTGTGTAGTTTCAATTGGTATTCCAGGTCTACCCCGAGGGGGGAGAATTGACAGAGGCTTCTCTCTGGGATGCTACACCGGCTGCACGAGCTAAAATCAGCTTTTCCAGTCTACTTGTCGCGCCGCCAGCGTCCTTCATCTCCCGGGGAGAGCCCAGCAGAGGGTAAAGCAGGATTAATTTAAAGGGAGACAGCAAGAAAACCTGGATGGCCTTTGCACGCTCCGATAAATATGTGACGTTGTTCAGACCCCTTTCCAAAGTCTCGCGTGGTCTGCGCAAATCCCGCGATGCCTCATTTGAGATCAGCTTCTTACGTCCCTAAAGAGATCGCATGGAACTTTAGTTGGTACGGCCACAATCTGCAAGAACTTTTTCCCCCAATCTTTAATCGCATCCTTTTAATGCTTGTACCGCACAGTCGCGGAAGTGTTTCTTTGAAGACGAAAACTGTGTGCTTAAATTTTTTCAGGCTATTCTTTCGGCTTTTGCAATATAAGCCGATGAAGACTGCACAAACTCCGTTCTGATTGTTCGGTGGTTCTTGAACCTGTACGGACTTAGCATTGTATGACTTCGGGGCTTGTGTGTGAAATTTCACTGGCTCCCATTAAATTTTGACATTTGTGATTCGTCCGATTATCTGTGGACAATGAAAGCCTTTCCCTTCATAGGGACATGCACAGTTTTTTTTCTTCAGAACATATGTATGTCAGCGATCCTAATGAACATTCTTCAACAATAATAATAATAATAACAACAACAACAGCAACAACAATCTCGTTTAACCTTTTCTTTGTTCGACTTACACACTTATGACCATGATTCGATTTCTTTTCTCAATTAGCTTTCAGCGTTCAGCTCCTAAATCGGTGTTTGTGGTGATCCAGGACATTTCGTCATGTCAGTGGAATCCAACATTAAAGCAAGCTCGGCCCCTCTGGCTCTGTCAGAACAAATAGAAGCAGATTGATCGCCAAGAGTGCTGCTAATGCGCTGATTTCTCAGACAAATGACTTCCCAAGCATCTTTACACCGCAGACCGACAAGAGTCACCTTGACAACACTTCCGCTACAGTAAGAAATCTGTCGTATCGGTGCTGAGGACAAAGACCGATAACTCCGGCGTCTGTCGCTGCAATTATTGAACGGGGAAGAGATGCACGGCGACCTAGTGGGCTAGCAGAGTCAGGGACACGGTCTTTCCAGCTCTGTCTTGGAGCGTTCCAAATGGATGTTGTGACACCTTTTCGTTCGACAGTTATCACTCGCATAGGTCGTTTGGATACGCCTCCATTCATCACACGTGGTCAAGCACGAGATCTGAAGATCGAATTTCCACTAATGCACCTTTGTGGAAGTGTTAAGCTTTCACTTTTTTCTTTTAAAAAAAATCTATCTAGCCCTAGGGTCTGTTCTTGGATAATGTAGGAAACGCTTGCTGAAATTTCCGTTGTATCGAGTAGCCATTTGGTTTTCAGCTCAAATTGTATTTTTTTTAAAAATAGAAACTTATTGTATTTCATCGTCTGTCGCCCCGTATGAGTTCTTACCTCTGAGCTTTAGTACGCATCTGTTCCATTTATGCGCTAGGAATATTCTTGTTATCCCCCCCCCACACACACACACACCCTTCTTTGCCTGTGTTTCCTTTCACAGAACAGCAATAACATAACAAAAAAGCCAATGGACGAATTTCAATGAATTAGTGAATTCCATACTTCAGAATATTAACATTTGCTATACCGAGTGTGGTGGGTACTGTCCCTCTTCCAGTTACTCCCTATCATCGTTAGTTCATTTCATGGTTAAAGTTTGGATCATTCAGTGACAGTTGACACAGACACACACGGAGTTCAGGGGCCTGTTTAGGCCTCTTGACTTCCCTCTGCGCGGACTCCGGGCGATGAAAAAAGACCTCAGCTGTCATTTATTTTGTTTGCATAATTCGTCCATCCATCTTCAAGTCTTTCTTAAAACCTTTCTTTGCACTGCCTCGCTGCACCGCAGTGCTGAAACTTTCTCCAAAAATTGGGAAGCCAGAGCGATCTGTCATCATGACTGTCCCTTTCCCAATTTTGTCTTAATTACTCCTAAATGCAGCCAAACTCCGAGCTCTTGCAAGACAAACTTGAAGACTCATACAACACACTCTCTTTATTTGCCATCTCTTGAAAAGGGACATCGTCTTGCTGAGACGGTAGCCGAAACTACAGATGTAGAGCTGTATCACACCATGCAGACGAGCGCACGATTTAAAACCCTTTCTCAATAATCACCATCATCGTTTTCGTCCTTATATTTGTCGTTGCTGCTGCCATAATCATCATTATAAGCATTCCCGAATCCAATGGAAATTCAGAGGTATTGTGCACTGCCTGCAACAATTGTGATGGTGAAATCTTCACGATTCAAATCCATCGTGCCTCACCTCTGACCGTTCACCTGTCCCCCGTTCATGCACCTAAAGCAGGATGACGATCAGTCCTTGTCAACATCCCAAATAAGAAGCATCCCTATAGACCATCGGCATCTTACATATTTCTATAAAATCTTATTGTATGCATCTCACCACAGAGAAGTTACTAAACAGACTGTAAGATTATCCATTCTAAAACACTTTTTAAAGTCCACAACACACATCCCCACGTACACAGACCTGCTGTATTCCACCCGAGTTTCTGCTACCCTCCACTGGACGATCACTGAATAAAAGGTAAGTGAATCGACAGACCTAATTAATCATGCAGCTGAACAAGAAAAACCCGACAGGTTTTAAAGTGTAACAGAAGGTTGCAGTGCTAGAACCATGGTCTGCCTAGCCCAATGGTAAGACCTCTCGTCCGCGCAAAACCTGATCCACGCGACTGTGCACGTCGCCCTGTAAAAGACAGCTCCACCCGTTCACAGCTTGAGACAAAAAGCCCAAGCTTTCTGTCAGACATCCCATAATTTCTTTTGATCAGTGAGTCTAGCCTGACCATGGTGGCCGGGAATTAGTCTTGACAAGCTAATGGAATCCTTTGGCGGGACTGAGAATAGATCAGGGACACGTACTATTTGCACGAAGTAAAAGTAACACGCTGTTTTCGCAACTTCTATTTCGGTGAGGTGTTATTGCGCTGAGTGCGGACGTCAGAAATGCATGCAGGACTGTCTGACGTGTTGACATATCTGCGTGTTTGCTTGTATTTTTGAGTGAACGTGGTTCAGGGTAGAAGCTGCGTTGATGTTTTTCATGATCATTGCCAATCACAAAGACACGGGAGAGATCGAGTTCTTCTGACCCCAGAATTGCTGTTCGGGCATTAGTGGTTTGATGGCGGTTGTGATGGGCTAATGTATATCGGTATTAATTCTGGTATATGCTGCGTAGATATTTTGCTTATTAGACTGCCATGAACTATGCACGAGAAAGAAGGAAAATGCGTGCGTGCGTGCGTGCGTGCGTGCGTGCGTGCGTGCGTGAGTATCAGAAAATCCAGCCGTCCGGAGCAATTCAGTGACTACATCCTGTTGCTTCATTAACAGTTACTGCAGCAAGTGAAATTTTGTGCGAGAGGAAGTGAAGGTCGCAGGAAAAGTACGGTTTGTTCACTCCCCATGTTATGGCCCCTGTACGACTCTCTACAGGCGAGGAAAGCATAAAATTCAAGGGAAGCGACCGTAAACCGCCCGCAGTTTCCGCGCGTCCACCGACTCCAAAAAGTAGCGCAGCTCTCTGCAGAGTTATCTACCTTGTATGTGTGCCCTGTTTTCGAGCCATGGCTCCATAACCTCCGCTGGTTTCTGGCAACGCCACCTAACTGGGATGTTGGTCGATGGCTGCATGCAGACTTCCTGTAGCATAAAATGTTGTGATTGTAAAAACCCCTGATCTCACATGGGTCGCGATTGCGACGTGGCGAACGAAACGTTAGAATAACCTTCTATAGATTTGCGAAACGAATTTCGACAAAAGGGAAAGTGGGAGAGGGGTAGAGAAGAGGGTTAGAAGTAGGGAGGAATCTAAAAATGAATCTCTGTATATCCGTGAATGCGTGCGTGCACGCCCGTGTGTGTGTGTGTGTGAGTTGAAGGGGAAAATACAAACATTCGAGAACATTGTTGCGTCGTAACGAGGTCATTTCTATCCATGCGCAGACCGATTTTATTTAATCTGGCTGTCCGATTTTTCGCAACGGCTGCCAGAATTGCTCGAGGCTTGTGCAGGAGCACGCTGACGTCAGCCCGCGTCAAAGCGCGAGGCCTTGGAGAAGTTTTCCGACAGAAACTTTCTAACCTCTCACATGTCTGTGACATCTTTACAGCCTGAAGCCATTTAACGTCCGAACTCTCTGCAATCAGATAAGATGACAAATTAATGTACGATGGAGTTATACGGTTTCTGGGTGCTTTAGTAATATGTGCACCTTCTCTCTTTCCCTCGGGATGTGTGTGTGTGTGGGGGGGGGGACTGTGTGCGAGAGAAGCTTACAAGACTGATGTCGGTGAGGTCTACTTAATACTTGTATTCGAATCTCTCACTGACAATCTATACAATGCAGTGAAAAAATATAAAATGGACGAAGGAATTCACCATTGCAACTTCTGTCGCATCAGCAATTAAACTCTTGTGTTGACCCCTGTATGTTGCAGTGCTACTGTTAGGCTTTTTTTTTTTGCAGAGTATGACGTCACAACATGAGCAATGTGAAGGCGTACATCAACACTGGATCCAGGAACGGTCCTGAAATAACGTGTGTGGCTGCTATAAAAGAAGCGTTTACAGTCTGCAATAAATAACTATGCATTACAGTGCCATCCATTCTTATTCACTGGGAAAGATAATTGGATATGGCATTGTTAACCTTCAAAATTCACCACCCTTTAATAATTCAGCTGCCATTTAGAGACCGCTTTTACTGGCAATTGTGACGTGACTGACTCGAAAAAGAAATCAGCATGGCCTGGAATATGATACTGAGTTAACAACCTACCAGAATAAGACGTTTGTGAAAAAGAAGTAGGACAAACTTTATTACAACAATGTGATGAAGCAAGCTCGCGTGACTGGTTTGTCACACTAAAGACAAATAAAAAAATGTAACTCTTCCTTCACAACCGTAACAAAGTAAAAAAGACGGATATGACAGTATTAAACGTGCGTGGTTAGGTGAACAAACTAAAAAAAAAAAACTGTTTTGCACTTTTATCTGTGAACACACTGCATTGACATAAGTTAAACAAAACATGGGTTAATTAGATATTTGATATTTAATAGATTGAATTGAAAGATTCATAATATACCATAATAATATACTTGTATAGTATCCATAAAATACTTCTATAGGAACGTATAAATATCGCGTTCTTGTTTAAATACCTGTCCATCAAAACCCTTGAGATCCGTTCACCAGAGTGGTTGCATGTAAACCTATTCCTGGTTTTCGTGACCTAAATTTAGCCTGTTTAGTAATTTTTTTTCTTCCAATAAACGATACAATAAAGCTTTCTTTGATTATTTTGTTGCTGTCTTATTTTTAAGATTTAGCTGAATCTACTTCATTAGAATGGCGTTGTGTTGCAGCTAGAAATCCTACAAGACGTGAATCTATAATTATATGTCAGCATTACTTTTTTGCCTGCATGCATCTCTCTCTCTCTCTCTCTGCTCTTTAATTCCCTTCCCGTCCCTAGGCCTCCTCTGGTCTTTGGCTTTCCGCCTCCTCACTTGCAACTCCGTTTGCAAAAGAATGTCAACAGTTGGAGAGATTAAGGCTCAGCTGTGTTCCTAATCAGGCTGTTTGATTACCGTTTGTAAAACCCTCAACAATTTCTTTGATGTCATTTCCGGTAGGAGAAAGCATTCAGTCGCTGGCATCCCCGTGTCGCCGGCATCACAGAGCGAAATGAAAAACGGTCCCAAACGACAAATTGGCACGGCCATCGATCGCCTCCTCAGACCCCTGACTGCTCCAGGCTGCTCCCGCAGAAATAGAGGCGTACAAACGCGAAACGCCAGCAGCAAACAGAGTTGCAAAAAGTAAATTTGTTCATGCTGCCATTTGATCAGACGCACATGCAGGCGATAGGCGCCCAGGCTTGGAGAAGGAAAGCTGGGCTGGAGGGGGGGAGAACGATGTCGACGGGAGGTAGACTAATATACGTGGAAAGATCATCATCTTGTCACGTGATCGAAGCAGTCCTGCCCCAGCTGCCCGTGTGGGGCTTGAAGACTTTCTCATGGCCACGGTGGTTTGACCAGTGAGTCGGGCTGTCAGACGCTCGGAACAGTGTGGAGTAGTCCGAAACATTCTAGAGCATCATGGAACGATCGGGGACTTTCTGAAACGTTCTGGAACCAACTGGAACGTTCTGGGACGTCAAGGCTGATCCGAGGTGTCGTCGCAGAAGGGTTAGCAGTGCATATGCGAAGCGTGAAACCTGGAAGCTCTCAAATAAAGTCACACTAGACTCTTAACGTACTATGGTAAATGTCAGATGCTGTTTACACCGAATGTAGAAATGACGTCTTAATGATGCTATCACAGCAACCTTCCTCCCTCTTCCTCTTTAATTAGCACCTCCCAGCCCTGCTCTTCAGCGTAGCAGCATCATGTGACCTCGCGTACATCACACCACATGCATATTCTCTCCACAATTTAAAAAAACGGCGACAGATACTGTTGTATGTTGTTACAACATATACTGTTGTAATACTGCTCGAAGATGTATATTTACACGAAGAGACAAAGTAGGCATATCAGAGGGCGCACCTTGTTGCGTAAATACTTTCTGTTGTGAAGTGTGATCCCCGCGTGTTTGTTAAGACAAAGGGTTGGATCACACTACTATTTATAGCAGTAAAGCTTGATCCCACAGCAGCAGATACAGATCGAGGATTTCAATTCTCGTCAGGAGCTCGTTTGAAGAATCTCTACGTTCGAATGGGGCAGTGCTGAAGCCAGGGACGAAAAAATAGACTAGTCTTTTTTTTCCATGCTCTGGACGAGTAGAATTCATGTCCTAGAAGAACATGGGATTGGAAACCAAATTTTACCGATTTCAAAGCGAAACGAGAGACACAAAAAGAAGGAAAAAAAACAGCGCCAATGAATGCTTGGCCACGGACTGTGGCCATGCCAAAGTGGCTGCGCGCATGCAACTTGAAGTTCACTTCCGCCTCATAAAGGCAGCCTCCAGCCGGATGAGAATTTTTTTATGTTGAGCGTCCTCGCCGTTAGGGAAAGAAGAGGGACTGGTCGAAAATGAGGGAGGAGTTGGGAGGGCTGAGGAAGTGACGAAGCGTGCGCGGGTTGCAGAGCTAAAAAGCAAGGACGCCATTTCTCGCGATAGAGCGTTTTCTTTTGCGCTTGCGCAAGAGACCAGCAAGTCAAGTTGTGAGATCTCAGGAAGACAAAGAGAGGCATCGATGGACGGGGTTTTTTTTAAGACGGGGAAGGAGGAGCGAATTCCAGGTTCTGCAAATAGATCATGCCTACATCCTGGTGGCCAGGGGCGCGTAACCGTGTCCTTGTGTAATATCTTGTTTTCCTGTGATGAGATCCTTGTGATTACCAAAGTTTGCGGATGACTCAATTACATTTTCAAGTCCAGGGTTTCTGCATGACTAGCAATTTAAAAAAAAAAAGTTCTGGAGACCTTTTGCAAAATTCTTTTCAGACAGACGATCCCTCGAAGGACTAACTTTGGCAGCCTCAGCATTCCATAACGTGTACACCGGACGTGAGAGCTTTGCCATTCTTATATGTCAACAGCACATGTTGCCCATGCAGTTCTTACTAAATCTGCATGGCTGTATTAAGCTAGAAGCAGAGTGGGAGAATTTTTCCAGCCACGCAAGACTGCACAGCATGCTATAGAAGCCTGTACGTTTTACACTGATCCTTGCACTTGACTGTCTGTAGCCACTACCACCCCCTCCCACCACCACCACCACAAAAAAAATCATAATGTTGATGGTGACTACGGCAACATGACATCGCATAATATTTTGAAAACCACATAAAGCAGAGTTTTAATTCTGAGGTGGGCTGCATGGGCGATGGTATGCGTAAAGATGTATGTAAAATACACAGGGTAATATGGCCTTACGACTACTCATATGAATGTAAAGGCAGATATGGAGTCCCTTGGATGTAAACTCTGCTACATTTATTCCCGAAAAGCGGACTTTTTGCTGTCTCTAACAACTCTGTTTCGGAGAACTTGGAATATGCTGTTCGCTCCTGTGATGTCCGAATAACTTATTACCGAATAACAAGCGAAAAATGGGCTATTTGGTTTTCGTGCACGGGCAGTTCAAGGAAGAATCTCCCCCCATGACAGGAATAAGTCAGTTATTCTGTTGTCTTGCATACGGGACCAGGAAATCACGTTTAGCATCCTGCCGGCCACTGTCGTATGTCCTGAAAATATGGACCAAAGGCCAGCGCGCGAGTTGAAGAAAGCAGGGCTGAGACGGCCAGTTTTTTTTCTGGAAGGATCATTCAATTAAAACCAGCCGCCGACCTGTGCTCATCACCACCCACGCCCCACCCTTGTTCCGACCTTCTCTAAAGGTTAAGATTATCTTCATTTTCTGAAGCGGTCTGGGCGTCAGATGTGGTTATTTTTAATAGAGAGGGGGGGGGATTAACGGCTAAAAGATCGTCTTAAGTTTGTTGATTCTGTTGTACGTCGATTCAATTTACACGAGGGCGCCTCAAAGGTTGATCTACATCAAGAACTGTTCGCACAAACATACTGTCTTTATTGAGATAAACGCTCCACACGTCATTGGGGTTTTGTAAAGTACGACCAATAGCCAAGGCGAGGGGGTTGGATGCCGTCGTACCGACACACTGCTTGTGTGCATGTCAATGCAAGGCCCTCCATAAGGAATATGGCCAAGTGTAATGCCGGCGCTGTAACTCATTATTTTGCTGTTATAAGAAGTATGTAATCACAAGACCAGTTCAGATCCTGATGCTAAAAAGCCCTCTTCATGACGTTAGGTGCTGATACAGTTTAGAAATTCAGAAAACGAAGCGAAACATGCAGCTGTAGTGCGGGGGGTGGGGGTGGGGGTGGGAAACACAAACTGTACACATGTACATTAAGGGAAGAATAACATGCCAGCCGATACTCTGCTAGTGCTTTTCGGCTTCCTGTCAAATCACGATTTGCGTACCCATTATTTCCTCAGCTGCTGCAAAAGTTCACTCAGCTAACGAGAGTGTAAGGTCAGAAGGGGACAATAAGCAACGTAAAACTCACTGAAGCTCCACTCTGTCAGGATTTGTTTCCAGCAGCTGCCCTTGCATGTTAGATCGCGTGGCGTGTATATTATAAAACACGACAGTTCTCTCTCGGGGAACCTGATGGCCGAGTGGTGAGAACGCAGAGGGATGGAGGGCGCGCAGCTCACTTTCCCTGCTACCCCCGGCTGGAAATGGGTACCAGACACTTGGGTCAGGAAAGGTAAGGCAGCGAAGGAGAGATGGGCACCGCCCTCAGATGTGGTCCCGACCGTCCGTGCCTGATTTTGCTGCCTGGACCAAATCATCCATCGTTGTCTCAACTGCTGGCGGCAGCGACTGTGAACACAGACTGAACCGGAAAATCCTTGTCACTCTTGGAAACCCACTTATGTTGAGGGCACCCCCCAAAAAAACCAACCCACGTGCACCGTACTCGCTTCCAAAAAATAGGTCAAGAACTGATTTGCTCGTGCCACGGCGAGCAAGAATGGACCTTATCAGACACTGAAAACTTTTGAAATATCAAAAAGTCTGTTCTGATCAAAAGCAAATTTCAACTATTCCTCATTTAGCTTATTGTGGAAAGTCTTGCTTAGATTGAGACCAGTGCATTCTGGGCTAGAGAGGTGAAAGCACGGTGGGTTTTTTTTTCAAATTAATGTTTCCCTCTTACTCTACTAAACAATCTGAGGTTTGGTGTGCATTACTGAGATCTATATCGTCGTTTGTGCGAGATGATGTGTTTGCCGATAGAGAATCTCGCACACGGCTTCTTTGAGATGGAAGTCGAAACAGCGGTAAAGAACTAGTTCAAGCGTCTACAGCAAAGATTTAAATAAGACCAGACCACTTCCCTCCATAACAACTCACCAACGAGGTTGTGGTGGAGAAATCTTTGCACTAAGAATATGATCCAGTTTTGACTTAAAAAGGCCGCGTTTATTTAAAGGTCGGCTTACCTCTTTACCACTGCTTTTGTTTGACATGGCTTCATGTTAGTAGCTTGCAGATACCCCAGCAAACATAGTACACAAACAGACAACAACAACAACAACAATAATAATAAACACTTAGCCAAAGAAACTCACCAACACCATTTACACAAAAAAGTCTTCGAACACCGGTCAATAACTGTTTGTACGCAAAGAAAGAACCCAAGTTTCTACCCAGTAGTTATGTTTCGAATTGGCTATAATTTATGAACATAAATCATTGTCAACATTAGCAGGCAAAAGACATTTAGCATTCACGCACACATACGAATGAAGGAACACACGCTTAGAAACTCAACCATATAATGACAGAACAGAGCGTATGAAGAGTTTGAGAGGGGAGGTAATATAAATACATAGGTCAGCGCTTGTTCTCGATTGATGGTTTTGTTTGGTAACCTTTCCCCCTCCCCACTTATTCTCATGCCTGTTTTTTTTTCTATTTGTTCATTTCCCTGTTTAGGGTTCTGTCTGACATTGTTCATCACGTTAATTCCTTTTGGCCCGTTACTAAACTTATTTCGTTTCTCCCGTTTGCCTGAAACTTAATTCGGTAGATTTTCAAACCGTGCCTTGTCCGCGCATTACGTTCCTGCGCCCTGCCCAAAGAGATTCACGTTCCGTGTACCCAGAGGCATGTTCTTTTTTTACTGCCTCCATGCACATTTTTCTTTGTGGCTCCAACTGCACATTTTCTTCTCTGTCCCCATGTGCATTTTTCTCTGTGGCTCCAATTGTACATTTTCTTTTCTGTCCCCGTGTACAATTTTCTCTGTGGCTTCAATTGTACATTTTCCTCTCTGTGGCTCCAATTATACATTTTCTTCTCTGTCCCCGTGTACAATTTTCTCTGTGGTTTCAATTGTACATTTTCCTCTCTGTCTCTATGCACAATTTTTGTCTTTCTCTCTCTAATTGTACACTTTTCCTTTCTGTCTCCATGTACAATTTTTCTCTCTAAGACTCCAATTGCACTTCCCCCCCCCTCTCCCTCCATGTACAATTCTTCTCTCTGTTACTCCAATTGTACATTGTTCTTTCTGTCTCCATGTATAATTTTTCTAGCTGTGGTTCCAATTTTACAGTTTTTCTCTCTGTCTCCACGACTTTTTTTTCTGTGTGGCTCCAGGCACAGTTCCTGGATAACCAGGAAGACCCCATGTGTTTGATGCCCGCGGAGATAGGGAAAATAATTTCTCGTATAAATACATACTTGTCAAACGGCACGTGTTTCTTGGATACTGTAATCTTCCGAGGCCGAAGTTTTCTTTAGCTACAGCCGCTGACCTTTGGTGAACGGTGTCTGGCATCCGCATGGCACTGGGATTATTTTTGTTTTAAGGCCGGCTTCACTGCAGGCCGCTTGCGTCTGTCACATAATCAATATATTGTGCGTTTGTGTTGCAGAAAGCTTCCTCCGTGCAGGGTGAGAGAAATGTCTATGTTTAGACAGTAGATATAGATTGGTTAGAAACAGTTTAAGGATAACTGCAGAGACCCTCTGATTAAAGCCATTCTTTGCGATATCCTTCCTCAGGCTATGAGGTTTCGTTTCAATGGATTCTCTAACGACTTCATAAAAATCTATGTACATCGATGCATTTATACGTATATATATATATATTCCTTTCAATGGATTCTCTAACGACTTCATAAAAATCTATGTACATCGATGCATTTATACGTATATATACATATTCCTTTCAATGGATTCTCTAACGACTTCATAAAATCTATGTACATGGATGCATTTATACGTGTGTATATATATATATATAATTTTGCATGTTTATGAGTTTGTATGCCTGTGTGGTGGGACGGACGAAGAGATGGCTAGACAGAAAGAGAAAGGAGAACAGGCAGCCGGTCAGAAGTGAATGAGCAGAAAGTACAGAAGACGGAGAAGAGAATGCGGCAGCAGAACTGGAGCGGGACACCAGGAGACGCCTATAAAATCAAAGGAAAGAAGAGGTAGGGACAGGAAGAGAAAGCGAGGAATGAAAGCTTGGGCGGAAGGGGCAGGAATACGTGGGACTTGACCGTACGGGAGATAAAAGTGAGTTGGAAGATTAGAAGAGACAAATGGTTTCCATAAATCAATGAAGCAGCCTTTTTTAGCAAAACTTCAGACATTACGAATTCTACAGGTACTCCGGATGGGAGTATTTTGAAAAAAAAATCGATATTTATGAAGTAAAAAAAGTATTTTAGAAGATGAAAAATTTAAGATCTGGTAAAGAAAAAGTTGAAAGACAAAAAAAAAAAAACAACAAAAAAACAAAACAAACCCAGCATCTTCTAATTTAGATGCACAGCCTCATCCATCTGTCATTCTCACCCCTCACTTTCTCGCTCGCGCACTAGCTTGTATATGCAACTTGATACAAACAAACATAACAAAGTAACAAAGAAAAATAGAAAAGACAATCAAATAGGGATACATCACACTATAGCCCTGACACCTAGCATGGACCCGCACGCACACACTTGATCTTTTTTTCTTTCTCTCTCTCTCACACGCACATACACAGGCACGCACGCACACAGATACGCATAAATGCATGCACACACTTTCTTTTCTTTCTTTCTCTCTCTCTCTCACACACACACACACGGAGAAGGAGAGGGGACAGAAGACTACACGGGAAGATAGAAAAAAGGACAACAATTGTGTTGTCAGCAAAATATTACAGTTCATATTGTAAGATACACACATTTCATCAAGAAAGATCATTGGACCGCCCTTTCGTAAGCAATCCAACAATAACTTTAACACAGCTTAACAAAGGAAAACAGCCCAACCTCTTTCTCTCTCTCTCTCTCTCTCTCTCTGTCTATCTCTTACTAAGCTGTGACATTTGTGTCAGCAATAATGCAATTTCTTGTCACTGTATTTTATAACTGAAATAAGTTTCATGCCTGTTTGTTTTCGGGGCTGACCTTCCATGACGTCTGGTTGTTGCGCTGTTCATTTACACCCGACGCTGGCAACTGGACTTTTCTGTATTCCCAAGAGCAAACTGACTTTTGGGCTCCCTAGCAATGCGTGTTAAGGACCGAACAGTTGGCTGCGGCAGGCTGCTCAAATTGGCATTTCACCGTCCGGTAGCCGCAATGCACTTCTCCGAACAAAAATCGAGGGAAGATGGCTCATCTATCTGTCGAACCTCCATCCATCAGATAGTTGGAATATCAACATCACTCACGAAAGGTCTCGACTTCTCTCGCTTGTGTGGCCAAGTCCCCCTTTTGGCCGATACCTCTCTCCTTTACGTCAATGAGAACTGACGTGTTCGGGTACGTAGAAATGTCTGGGGAGGGTAACAGCGGTGAAGGTGCGATAGTGGAGGCCGACTAATAGATTTTGACGATAAGTAAGTATGAAATGGTCGAATGAGGTCCGGCCCGTGGTCATGGAGTTGCAGCGACACTGTGTCAGAGAGAATCTATGTGCGTCACGGAGCGAGAGGTTATGGCTCATCCAGACTGCCAGGCTGGCCGAGGAGAGAAATTTGGCACTACCAGCACCTCTCTCTTTCTCTGTCTGTCTGTCTGTCTGTCTGTCTGTCTGTCTGTCTGTCTGTCTCTCTCTCTCTCTCTCTCTCTCTCTCACACACACACACACACACACACACATCTTCGACCCTTACCTACCTCCGACATTTATCCTGGCATTTCTTTCTCTTTTTTTTTTGTCTTCTCCATGCCCTAGATTCCTGCTCGCTCTTTTTCTCCTTAAACACATAACAAGAGCAACAACACAATCATCCTCATTTATTTCGGTGAAGTCGACATGCTGACACTATTTTTTTCTCTAAAGTGATGGTGCAATTAAAGGATGAATATTTTTTCACCAATGAAAGTACCTGACGAACTCAAAACCACACAGGGTGAAGCAGTTTCACGCGCGTTCGTATGCCAGGGCGAGACTACAGTTCCCGACAATACATGCGCAGGAAAATTGGACTCGCGCTAGTGATGCGGCCATCTTGACAGGCTGGCTTACAGCACGCTGATTAAAGCTCTGTCCACCACCGGCAAAGACAAATAGCCGTCTGGGCTGCCCAGCTACTTACAAACAACAGTGCACAGGGTTAGTCTAGCCTCTTCAATCCGACGATCTAATCCACAAGACCAGTCCAGGTTGTGGGGTCGATACGTAAGTGACATGTCAGCCAGTCTAAGCCTCCAGTCTAGTCCAGGTTTTTGCTGGTCGATGCAGGAGTGACATGACAATCGCCTTAGATATTACCAGCGCAGGTGCAAATAATGATGGTTTTGTTTATTTGTAAAGGATGGAGGTGAATCTGTCCCCTCCATATCATCACACGAAGGTATTACAGTAACGGGAAAGGGATGTCCAAATTTAGCTTTAGTGAACGTCCTTCCTTATCGTCATTCTCGTCTGCTTCCTTAAATGTACTCCAAGAGTTTTTGTTCGGTCACCTAAATGGTAATTGGAGTTGGTAAATGGTAACTGGAGCTTAGAATTCTAACTGAAATACTTTAAAATCGTCGAAATCATTCTTCCTTGCGAAGATCTTATAACTACAAAATTCCAACACGCGCCTTTCCATGTACGGCAGTGCATGACCACCGCAGGATCCGGTATGAGCCCTGCGGGCAGCTAGTCGACTGCAGTTACTAATGCTGAAAGGGACTCCACACTTTAAAAAATATAACACTCTTTTATTTATGTATATTTTATTCTCTTTTCGCTTTGCACGAGAAAGATTGCTCGTTCCTCCGTCCCCCGTATTCACTACCCGTAGCGCTCATAGACCCGGCTCCGAGATCAAGGTTCACCAGACTTCATGCACGTGCCTCAAAGAAGTTTCGCTTGAACGAAAACAGTCACGCGAATCGATTTTGCACGTGGCCAGTCTTCTGACACAGATTCGCAGCTCTTTATTCGATCATTCCCGATCCGTTCAGCGAAATTAACGAAGGATATATGAGAAAATATAATGTCGGACTGAGAAAGCATGCACATTCGGGACTGCGATGAATTAACGACGGATATAGGAGAAAAGACTAATTTCTGCTCGGCAGCTGGCGATAAACTTTATCGGTAGATTTTAGTATCAGCTGGAAACTTGTGCATTGTGTGTCTATCCCCATTCATACTCGTATGTTGCGCAAGACCCCAGGACACCCGCATACCGCGATATGTTTCGTGGGCTGGTTTTTACCTTCACAGGCCATATCGTCTGGTTCTCTGCCACGCTTCCACTGCATGTCAAGGTCAATGAGGGTAGTCTCGAAATTGAAGCCCAGAGCTTAGGACAGGTTTCTTATTATTAAAAAAATGGCATATTGGTCGGGGTTACACCATTTAGCTTGATTTTGATAATTACAAAGCTACTAATGACAATGTTTAATTTTTTCGTTGAAGTAGATATTTTAAGCCTTGATACTGTGCCTAACATTTCGCCCCCCTTTCTCTATCCCATCCCGCGACACGTGTGCGTGAGTGTGTGGGGGAGGGAGAGCGAAAGGAGAGGGTAGGGAGAGGGCGTTTGCAGCGCATGAAAGTGTGCGCAAGCTCAACTTTTCGAAGCACGGCCTGCTTAACTGCTTCATGTGTGCTTGTTGCTCGATTTCTATCCAGCACATATTTGAGCTTGAATTCTTTGTCAAAGCTTTTTTTTCTCTTCTTTTTTTCTTTTCTTTTACAAGCAGTATTTAATCTGATCTTGTCTTTTCGGTCTGATCGCTGCCACATTTATCTCACTTGGATGACATGCCGTCACTTTCTCCAGTTGCAAGTCTTGAAAATATTGATCACGGTGCTGGTTGGTATAGGGCTTGTGATGGTATTGACCTTTTGACCCGAGTAATCTCTGACTGTGACTCTTCCTTTTCTGCGAGCAAGCTGGAGGGGTTTCCGGCACTTGGCGTGCGCCCAAATTTCTGCATCATGCTCATCATTCTAGACCTCCCCCTTCAAAATGAAGGGTCGGACCCTAAGCCAACCACAACGGCTACAGCGATATTCCCCACCACGAACAAAACAAGACTGAGAACCCAAGTGGGCCGGGGGGATGAATAAAGGTTTCTAGAAGGGGGAACCGCAGTGCAGCTCCATGCGGATGGAATCCATAACGGGCAGACGACCAACAGGAAATTTGCAAACAGACATAGATGTGTGGTCTGGAATGGCGCGTGGCTATGTGTGGATGATATGTACAAGGTGAGGTCCCTTGTAATTGTTCCCGCGCCCAAGAAGCTGACGACGTTGCGACTCGCTGAGACTCGATTCATCATGGCGATGTCATGTCACAGGGAAAAATAGCTCTCAAGGGAAAGCAATTCACAGACAGAGCTCCACTCCGTTGATTAATAGCAGGTTATGCCCCGCTTGCTGGATTGCCGCCGAAAGAACGGCGCGCTTAGAAGAATTTCATTACGCGTTATGCGCTTTTCTGGCCCAGACGGAAGCCGGTCTCGGTATATTCCAACACTAATGGTATCGGCGAGCCCATGTCCAGGACAGAGTGGCGCCCAGCTTGGTTTTTCGGCCACCCCACTCTCCCACTCCGCTCCCTCTTTCCAAAAAAGACCACGTTGGATCGATACTAGAAATGATTAGTGTAACATCCCCCACGGCATCTCTTGCAGCCTGTCCGGGACCCTCGCTTTCTTATCCTTTCCATTTTCTCATTCACTGATTCTGTAATCCCTTTCTTAAGCCTAATCAAACACAAAGCAACGAGTCAGTGATTCTGAGAAACTTACAAAACTAGGCAGGCTTTGCGTACGAAGGATTCGGTCACCGAGGTTTAAGATCCGCGTGAAGAGTCGTGCAAAGTACCCTCCCTCTGGGAGGTGTTTGGCTTTGAGATTTGTGTCCAACACGTGACGTTGGTAGAACCGGTGCTCATTTTTTTCTTCGGCACAGTCAGCGATGGGTCGTGCGTTGTGTGGCGGACAATGTATTCACATTTTGTCACGTTATCTAGTTTTCTTTGACTACTTATAGCACAACGGGCATTGCATATATTTATATTTGCAAAGGGACATAGCCCACAACTGTTCTTACTCTGAATGCAGACGTTCACATCCCTACCTAGGATGTGACGATACGACGCGACGGTTTTTAATTCGTTTTCCAAAGTGAATGACCTTTCAAAAATCTGTACACGATCTTTGATCTTTGTGTCATCTACCTAGCAAACTGCACATTCGATCATAACATTTTACAGATCTCCGCCAAATAAAATGTCCAGGGCTTGCTTGCATGCGAGTCTTCGTAGCTGCTTATTCTCCGGTCAATAGAGCGGCCGTAAGACCCATTTGTCCTTTGTATTTTAAGTGCAAGTTTACGTTTGAACAGGAGATGAAAAGAAACACTTATGCAAGCCAGCCCAGGCCAGTTGCCAAATACAGGTCAAGCGTACATTAGTACAGGTGAACGAAAGGGGGAAAAACCCACGCAAACGCATGCAGCTGATCATGTGACTGTTTTAGGTGGACACATCAATCACTGTTGTGGTGACCCACATTCAGTCATACTGGTTATTTGCTCACAGCCAATCAAAAACCCCAACAAACAACAACAAGAAAACAGACCACACACACACACACAAATCACAAAAAATTCCGAAGTCATTTCGTAGTTTAAAATAAACTTCTTGCTCTTCGATTGTTTCCTGTATCTATCTGTTTATCCTTTTTCCCTATCGGTCGGTTGAATGCCCTTTCTTTTTTTTCTTGTTTACTTGCTTTACGCTGCTCATCCAAGAATCTTGGACAAGATTTTTGGAAAAAAAAAGGATTTGACTTAAAGAGTTGAGGTTGACCCTCGCGAGCTATGGGTGTACTAGCGTCAGCAGACTGGGCCCAGCGCTGGCCGTGTTATCGCTCACTTCAGCGAGCAGAATGTTGTATGTGCGTGTGCGGTGCTGATTAAGTAATCTCCTTTCGCGTAGTTCAATACATAATCCTCCAGCTTCCTTTCCAGTCCTCAGTGACGTAGAACGCGGGGCAGGTGATCACGCCGCGGACGAGATCTGTCTGACACCGAAATCTTATCATCTCGTCGGCTGGCTGTTCGGACCGAAAACAGGCCAGTGATGTTGGAAGAATTCATTGGCTGTGGTGCACGCAAGTACCCCTACCCTTCACCATCGCACCCGCCTCTAACAGCATTTACCGCTTTGCCCCTTTTGTGCACGCACAAAACCAATACCCAGCCCCCACCCCTCCCCCCTCTCTCTCTATCACACACACACACACAGGCACGCACGCACGCACGCACGCACGCACGCACGCCTATGCAAAGGAAGTAAAGGGGACCAGAGATCCACTTCTCCACCTTTAAAAGGGTTTGAAGGGGACTGAAACACTCCCCAACCTCGACCCCCTATTTCCCACGCCAGCAAACATGCAGGGCAACACGCAGGCGCCCGCGCGTTATTGCAACTAATTTCCAGAAATAGAGATGGCCTACCCTCAGGCTCATGCGAGTAAATAGCTCACACTTCTAGCAAGATCGCAGAGATTACTAAGCTTTGAGAAGTAAAAAACTCCCATCGAAAAACAGGAAAACTAATCAACGTTCTTCACAGCGGCTCCGAGTCTTAAAGGCTCTGTGACAGCTTTTAATGGTTTCTAGAATCGCTCATACGAGGCTGTGGAACCAAAACCCATCTTCCTAAAAAAAAAATATATAAAAATGTCGTAAACTACATGCAGTGATCTTTTAACCTTATCAACCCAGAAAAGTACCCCAAATACATCCAGTTATATTATAATCGACGTGATTTTTTAAAATCAGCGTAGTTCGATGATGTACACAGACCATCATTTAATCACATGTTTAAATCGTGTCACGAACGAAAAGATGGCGAATGCACGACACCTCGCTGTGACAACTAAGCGGGAAACATTTATGCTAGCCTCTGCTTTCTATGTTTTCATCCTGCTGCAAAATATATTTTGGGTTTTCTTTTACGACCTTCAATAATATCGGGCACTGCATGGCATACTGCATGCCTTCTTGCCGCTTCTGTTAACCTTGAAATCGATTGGAGAGTAACTAGCTATAGCTTAGAAGAAAATGTACATGCCCTACTACGACGCAAGTGAAAAATAGGCCATCACAAACTCACTACATTTGTCTATAGCTGCAAGGGTTTTCAAAACAAAATGCGCTATAACGAGTGTTGCGAACTGGGGGTTTTGAAAGAGACAACCGACCTCCGTGTTGCTCTCCCCGCCTGCGTGACCTTGTCACACGCACACAAATGGCTCGTGGTGGCGTTCCCCCCTC
>SMGT01013566.1:760245-801949 GCA_004794575.1 Lanistes nyassanus
TTAATTAACATTTTTAGTGTTTTGGGGGATTTTTATATGAATTTTTGAAAAAAGGCTAAAATTCCCCAGTCCACGGGGATGGCTCGAGGGTAGGGTTCTTAGTCACCATTGGGTAATCTGACCCGTAAGGCGGAAACGTAGTGCCAATGGAGCGGGCTGTCGGTTTTTCGTACGGTGTCAAAGAGCCTTATCAACCCAGAAAAGTACCCCAAATGCATCCAGTTATATTATAATCGACGTGATTTTTTAAAATCAGCGTAGTTCGATGGTGTACACAGACCATCATTTAATCACATGTTTAAATCGTGTCACGAACGAAAAGATGGCGAATGCACGACACCTCGCTGTGATAACTAAGCGGGAAACATTTATGCTAGCCTCTGCTTTCTATGTTTTCATCCTGCTGCAAAATATATTTTGGGTTTTCTTTTACGACCTTCAATAATATCGGGCACTGCATGGCATACTGCATGCCTTCTTGCCGCTTCTGTTAACCTTGAAATCGATTGGAGAGTAACTAGCTATAGCTTAGAAGAAAATTTACATGCCCTACTACGACGCAAGTGAAAAATAGGCCATCACAAACTCACCAAATTTGTCTATAGCTGCAAGGGTTTTCAAAACAAAATGCGCTATAACGAGCTCCAGTCTTCTAGCGCGTGCATTTGTGCGTGCGTGCCAGAGGGAAAAAGAGAGAACTAATAATACAGGTATAGTACTGATTACAGGGCGAAAGAGAGAACTAATAATACAGGTATAGTACTGATTACAGGGAGAAAGAGAGAACTAGTAATACAGGTATAGTACTGATTACTTCATCTCATACAAGATGAACAGGATGTAAAACTAAAACTAAAGAAACAGCTTAACTTATTTCTGTAACAATTGCTAAAAGGTCATATGGAATTGGCAAGAAATGTGTAAGGGAAGTATGCAAAATTAATGAAATATAACCAAAAAAAAAACATGGGATCTCTAGAAGCACCAAGAAATAAAAACGTTAGGACATCATAGAGGTCCAAACTTTCAGTTTTGTTTTGTAAATCTGTAGGGGCAAGAGCCTCGATATCGAGGTCAAGAAAATCCATAGAACAACACCCAGATAATGGAAGCCTTTCTGCACTGAACAGATCAGCCTTTCGGTTGTATTAGTCTCAGCGGATTGCTTTAGAATTACGTTTGTCCCTTGTGTAGGACTGGTTGGTTTAGCGATGCCACCGTCTGCTGCGTTTTCTTGCAGGAACTTTCGATTCGTTGTTAGGGCTAGAACAACTGTTATCTTGATTTATTGCCTTGTTACGTCATTCATTATCAGCTCCCGTTGGACCATGTCCTGCTGTTTAAATCTTTGCCACATATACACACGGGGATGAGATCCACACCCTTTCAGGACACCTTTTTTTTCGGCACCAGTCGTGCCAACTTCGATCGGTGACGCCGAAAATGGTTTTTGGAACGTTAACATACACTGCGTGAAATTGTACGCTTAATCAAAGAGGACAGGTATGTATGTCCCTCCCAAATGCCGAATTTCGAGAGAAATATGTGTCTTCCTCGGGCAAACGCACATTTTCGCCTAGCGACAGGCTAGTAATGTCTTGCGATTGTGCCCCTGAGGACAAACGCCCAGGCAGACGCATTGGTTTGCTTGGGACTTGCTGACCTGCTGACCTGGGTATGACAAGGTAGAGGTTTCCCTGGAATGAGAACCTCGCGTGCATAGCTATAGGCAGTTGAATCAGCAATAAGCTGTCCTGTAGCTACAGTAGAGTTGAGGCCATCAGCAACTCAACTTGTTTTCCTAGGACCACTGGCTGCGTGGAATTGCCCTTTTTTGTATCAGGAAACTTAGCTACATCAAAAGTAAATGCAATTTGAGTAAACGCACATTTTCGGGTTGTTTCGATATATTGGATAGCTAGAATGCTTTTTTTTTAAATTCCTGTTCTGTAGCAAATAGCTAAAAGGTTAATTAAAGGTAGAGGTCCCGTGACCTTACGGTCATAGAAGAGAGAGGTGTTTTGAGACCAACACTTTTCTGTCGAGCAGCATCGTGAGGGCGGGGCCCATCTCTCCCTATACTTGCTGCCTTACCTCCCCTGACCCATGGGTCGGGCACCCATTTGCAGCTAGACGAACTAGTAGAAGTGTGGTGCGGACCCTGGGTATCAAACCAGAGGTCTAGCCGCTGGGGCTTCGCTTCTCCTGCTCACAGCCCTCTCCTTGTGACGAAGAAAACATAGAGATACTTCTCTTGAGGTTCATTTCACTACGGAGTCTGACTAATGCGAACTTTATGTAACACATGAAGTGATACACACACATACAGAGAAAAAACTCGAACCTCAAACGGGGATGGCACCTGTTCTTTGCAGCTTAGTAGAATCGGTTCTGATCTACTACTCTTACTTAGGATATACCGAGGATGTTCACTCACTCTAAGGATGTTGGCAAATATAAATGCAGTACGTTTACTCTGAAGGCGCTCACTCTGAGATGTTTGTATTTAAAATGTTCACTCTGAAATGTTAACCCCGAGGATCCTCTATCGTTTTGCGGATCTTCAAAGGTTTCGTCATCGTATGTGCTTCATTTCTTCTCTGATCTCGCGTCTTACAGTTGTTTTTCAAGGAAAGTAAAGTTATAGAGGCCTAGTTAAACGAAAAGCTATCCTTCCGAGATATCTCCAGTCACTAGCAAAATAACCTTCTATTAAATCTGATCTCTCGCCACCACTCCCCAAAAGAAAATGAAACATGAAAGTAACGGCATGGGATATTAGATCAACATTGGTATTCGTTTGATCCAGTATCTACACGTCGCTAATACTCACGGCTTTCGATTAGCTTCAGAAAGCTGGGATTCAATCGTCAGAAAACCACTCAGTCTTTAAGGCGTGATAGCTCCCATACAGAATTGAAATGAAAAGAGCAAAACGGAGTACCCACGAGGATTTTCGAACCAGAGGTTTGCTGTTCTGCAATGACCGGGGAAATCGGGGTCACGTGACTTTAGACACCGCTACAGATAAACGACATACTGAACCAACTGAACGGATTAGAACGTTCATCTCCGAAAATGCCCTTAGAAACTGAGACAAATAAATGACATACTGAACCACCTGACAGGATTAGAACGTTCATCTCCGAAAATACCCGGCTGCAAGACAGATCCGCAAAATCCTGCACGAACGACTCTTTTTCGGAGAAGAGTTAGGATGGAGAAGAGATCGAGCAAGCCTGTCCCGCTTAATGCTGGACGGAGCAAACTTCTTGAAGCTGAACAAAAGGAAGAGGTAAAGCAATCGAGAGACCTATTTATAGGCTTTTTTTCGCCTGGGTGTCAGAACAAGTCACATCTCGAATCGTGTACACCAGCGGACATCCAAAAAGTACACAGGGCTGGGAGGAGGGTTGGTTGGGCAATTATGCTTTATTCGTCACATTTTGTGAACAGAACGCTTGCACAAATAAAAGCCGGATAAATTTGGAGTCGGGGTAGAGGCAAGAACCGGGAGTGTGAGACCAGAAAATGAGATGTGCTAAATTAAAGTTGTGAGGGACAGCACGCGGAGAAGACTCCATGAAAACAGACTTCAGTCTGTCACTGAATCAGACAACCAGCAGCCAGATGTCGGAATTTCCTAACTTACACCAGGCCCGTATACGTTTAGGGCAATTCCAGCTTTGGGCTTTTATTTAACTCGGTTTGTCTGTTGGTTTGGGTCAGGCATTGAAATAACAAAAGAGAACAGCTCCACGAGAAAAGACTATGTCCGTCGACAGCAGGGATCAAAACAGCTCGAAATGTGCGTTGTAGAACTGTGAGAATAACACGTCTTGGGGGCTCTTCTTGGGTACCCAGTCAACAAACTCCTCACCTTCATATCATCCGTCCTTTCAACAGGTAAGAAAAAATACAAACCTTAATGAAAGTTAAACAAGTTTATCCCGAAATCGGAAATGTGCAAGTCGCTTTCCTTTCACAGTTTCAGAAGATAAAAAAAGACAATGCCGTTCCCATCCAACAGTCTAGGTTTTAAATGTCTGTATGGTGTACAGGTGAATACAGTTTTGCATAGCACTGACGTAGGGGGATTCTAGACATTCTAAACGGTTTTCTTGCCATCAGACTCTTGTTTGCGTACTGTTCACGCAAAAATACTTGTCCAATTTATAAGCAAGCTATAGTTAGCTACGTAACAATAGCGGACTACACCGATTCTGTGTTGTTCATTTTAATGGGAACGCGATCGTAGACCTTAGACACCGCAAAATAACCTTCTATTAAATCTGATCTCCCCCCACCACTCCCCAAAAGAAAATGAAACATGAAAGTAACGGCATGGGATATTAGATCAACATTGGCATATTTAATTCCGACTGTCTTTGCCAATATATGGAAAATTGATTAGCACAAGCAGATTCTTGCGTGCCATACCAAAACGGCCAGTTGTACGCTTTGGTAAGGCCGCAAATCAAATGTACTGCGGGCAGCATCCAGCTGCATCGGCTGAAGGGTCATATACGATACTTAGGTTGTGCGCCTGGGCTGGCTTGCATGAGCTTTCGTAGCTGCTCTTCCGGTCGTAAGGCCCATTCGCCCTACGTCTTTCACGTCTATCTTTACGTATGAACAGGGGACAAGAACGCTCATGCAAGCCAACCCTGGGACAAAAGCGAAACGAATGCCAGGGTCAACGTTGGCAACACAGGATTAGTTTCACGTGACTCCACAGCAGGGTGATTCATTCAGACGACAGGGCGCAAAGCAGGGGACAATTGGTGGATCAAACAAGCAAACAACCAAGTGCGGGGGCTTACTCACGCTCGCTGCGTCTGGTCTGGTCACTAATGGGCCGCCTCAATGGTCTAGTGGTTAACCTGTCCGGCCGAGTCATACCAAAGACTTAAAAATTGGCAATCCAGTAGCTACCACAGGAACAGTACTAGGACTGGTTGGCCTGGTGTCAGTATAATGTGACTGGATGGGATTGAAGCCTGTGCTGTGACAGCGCAGTCCCAGTGTGGCAGCACATTAACTTTTCGAAGCAACACCTTCCTTTTTGTTTTTTAGCAGGAACCTAAGCAACAATCTCCACTCACCCAGCACTGGTCACTGGTGGCAGCGTTGGCGGCAATCAGCAGACGATACCGAATATTGTTTACAGTTGACCGGAGCGTCACCGCCCCGAGTCCATCTTACAGCCAGATGACCAGCAAAGCACGTACATATCATGAGGTTGGCATTTTAGGATATTGCTTGTGCTGACAGCACATTGAAAAATGACCACTATTTCACTCAGGAGTATAAGCTTTTGTCTCTCATGTAATGTGGGCGCACCAATGCCAGCCCCGGAGCATTTAAACTTTCTTATTTTGCATTCACTTGCATCACATTGGCATGTCTGAAGTGCCCGTACATGGAAAAATACATGTCAGACTTTTAATTGATTTTTCCAAACCTTCCATCCCTGTTTCAGGGTGGTACTTCATTGAAGGTTGCATGTATGTTTTCAAGTTTGTCCACAACTAACAAAGACACCAATTGAACACATGTAAAAAAAACTTGCATTTATTTAATGACTTACAAAAATTTCCTTCAGTCACCTAGGTTGTTGATGCAGTCATTCGGATGTTACAAAACCTAAATAAATAAAACAATAAACAGAAATTCTTTTTAAAAAATTGCAACTGTTATATTTAAGATTTATTTTAATAAGTATGGGGGAGTGGGGAAGAACCGTTCTGTCATGTTCTCACGGTCGTGACATTCTTGTTCATATGCTCCAATTTTTAAACATTACTATGACTAACGTCACAATAATCAACAAATAATCACCCCATCAATACCTCAATCCTTCAGTCCACCCATCCATCCAGCCAGCCAGCCAGTCAGCCAACCAAAACCCATCCATAAACTGGTTTGGTAATAAAACAAGACTGAACTCACCGGATATAAAGAAAAAAAAACACCAACAAAACACAACAACAAAAGCTTCACAGGCAGATGGTGCATGAACTAGAATCACAAGACGAGGTTTAGGGGAAAAATGCTTTGACCAGAATTATGGATTCTCAACAAATTTCATAAATGCTACAAAATGTCTGCTATGCAAACAGCGTGCTTTCAAGAGTAAATTGTTTCCATCCTCAAACTCATCCCAATCTTTCTCCCCATCCCCAGGAAACTCTGAATACCAACCGCCGACTGACTGCACAAGATTAACCGTCTACTGAAATCTAATATCCCCAGCCTGTGCATTGCCCATCGCTAGAAGGCAGTTAAGACCAAATTCTACTCATGGCCAACAACTCCGCACAGTTCAAGTAATGAGGTTGTAGAAAGATTTAGGTCCCCTGTTGTACCAATGAACACATAAGCCTCAAGCATTCATTAATGACAAATATTTGATTCATTCATGATCTCAGTCTTATAAAACGGCTGAAATTTAAGTACATTGGTAAGCCTGAATTTTTAAAAATAGGTTAATTACAAAACGGTTTATTTTCGATAGAAATTTAAAAACACGAGTCAAACAATTCCCACACAGTGTCTTTGGCTTCCTACAGTGAGGCACCTGCATGTTCACCATATCCACATCTCATGTAGGCCTACAATACATCAAATGCAAAAACCCAGAGGAGAACTCGACCTATTTGTAAACAGAAACTGATTTGTCTAGCTCTCGCCACCTCACCAATTGCAACACAAATATGTATTTACATACAAATGTCAAACTGCATACATACAGTGTATATATCTACCCCCAAACCCCAGTGAATTCCAGCGCTAGGCTCTTCTAAAGGCTACACTGCAAACCCTATTATTTTTATCCATGAAAGATGGCACCTCAACGAACAAATGAAAGGGGATTCAACACTCAATTTTCCCCTCAACACTTATCAGAATTTTATTAAAGTGCTACAATGCATAAACGTGATTGGAATAAACCCAGTGTTTAAAAACACAACACTTTTAAGAAGGTAATAAGATATTTTTTCTAAAACTTTCTGTTGCTATATTTAAAAAAAAACTGTTGTATAAAATGGAGCTTTTCTACTAAAATCATGGACTCCACCGAGGATAAGTGGTTACCTATCTTCACGGAGAGTCACTGGAAAGTGGAATGGTCTGACTGCACTCAAGCACTTAAAAACTGCTGCTCACATACCATCCTTGCTGAGCACTATTTTTAATAAATTGTGTTTAAACACTGTACTCTGTACAAATATCACACTCTTGACTAGATACCAATCCTATAGCCTGTCACAAGGGATGTCGTATAAGACATGAAGGAAGAGGTACCAAAGAAATTATAGTTTTTGATGCTAAAAAGTACCTGGTCCATCCTTTTTATTCAACAATACTTGCACAAAGCTTTTCAAAACAGCATCAAGCAGCCACCATATCGAATAATTTCACTTACAATCTCAACAATCGCAACACAGATGACTGGCTCCTTTTGTAGTAACATACCCATACTGTTCAATCGACCAAAGAATGCACAAAATCAATGACGAGTGCTATTTAAAAAAAAAAGGGTTTCAACATAACTATTCTCCTACATTTCAACCACACAAAGTCTGTGCACAGATGAGTATCACTGTTCCTGATAAGTTATTTAACACCCTCATCAGTCCTAATTCTTTAGATTCTCAGATACATGCAGACATGTACAGTGTTCTCATACCACTACGTAAATCTAAGCAGGCCAATCACATTCTAGAACAGCTCACCTCAGCCTCCCCAATCACAAAAAAAAAGTCCTCTTAACATTTGAGTACCTTCAGAGCTATTCTGCCGTTAATTATTTTCGTGTATTTTGATGAACATTACTTTTAGCAACAATCAGCACTGTTCAGCTCAGAAGACAAAATTTTCACACACTATCCACAGTATAAGCTTCTCACAATCCTGCTAGTGTGCAGTCTTCATGTATACCTGAAATCCTTGCATTCACACATAATTGTGAAACGACCACTCCAAACAAATCGTCTTCTCCTGTTGGGAATTGATGATCGATTAGAGTGCTCGCCTTTGAAACTGAAGATGCTGGTTCGATACCCATGTGACACAGCATGCTTTCCCCAGTTCACCAGCTGGGAATGAGCACCTGACCCGTGGGAAGGTAAAGCAGCGAGGGAGAGGAGATGGACACCCCCCCTCACGATGCTGGCCCACAAAAAGAGCGGGTCTCAAACACCCCCCCCTCCCCTACAACCTAAAAACAGATTACAGGAGTTTTGCCTTTACCACGTGTGCCATATCCCATCCAAAACATCTCACAGCAAATGAAAAAATAAATTTTCCTTCCCACGGAGATCACCAATATGACACCTTTGCTGAGAAAGGTGTGCACTATAATAAGCTGAGCAGTCAAGGGGGTGGGGAGAGGAGGGAACACCCTTTGACAATGCAAATACCCTTTGTAATGTCTGCTGTCATCAAGAAGACTGCAGTCCCTCTGAAAACCTACATCAGCTGTGAAGCCCTCTGTAAAGAATACTCAACAGCACTCAGAAAGAACAGTTATTTGTGCACCACACACTATTTGCACAAGGTGAGCTTAAGATTCTGGACTGAAAAGACACATATCAGTGTCAGGCCTTGTCACCAAAACAGCCTAGTATTATTTACACCGGGCCATTCCTCCAAACACTAAAACCCCAACAAAGCTATAAAACTAGCTGTAAAAGAGGTCCACAATTGTCCACCTCCTCCTTCTAGCCCCCAACCCCCCCCCCACACACACACACACCATAAACCCATAAACATTAATATTTCTTCTTTTAGCTTGTGACACATACATGATACATCTGTTTAACTTTCTGTCATGGGACCCATGGCAGACAAAGTTCTGGCGATAAGCACACTGTCATCGTTGCTTCAGACAGATGGTGTAGAAAGCTATTTTGTTTCAGTGTCCAAGCAGATGTAGTTCTGCTATTCTTGTCATCCATGGTGTCGTAATGTCATCACATAGGCTCGCAGGTACTGCAAATAATGCTGGAGGACTGATGCTGCTGCTTGGTCTAAAAGTCGCTGTGGAATCCACCCCTGAAACAAAAAAGCAGTTGCTTGCGTAAACACATTCCATGTAAGTCTGGCATGTCTCCAGTATTACTCATATACCTGTAAGCTTTGACCTACAAAAATAGCTGCATATGGCTGCCCAATATTAGCAATAATAGTCTGGGATTCTCTGTAATGCAATGTCAGTGCAATGAGGAGGTTTCTGTAGAAGCCCATGCTCCAGCAGAAAGAAAAAATACCGAACAGATGTCTTCCCATCTTTAGCCATTGCAGGGCAGTCTGCTTGTAATGCTGTTAACCAGCAACACCTCAGAACAAAGGCTTTTCATGGTGACACAGGAGAGGAGACAGGTGAACACTTAAAAACAGAAGACACCTCGTTTTCTGGGAAACAAAAGTATCAAGGAAAAATCCTGTTAGTGTAAGAAAGAATGGGCCCATGATCTTTGTGCATCTTTTAGTGTACAGGTGCGAGGTAAAAAAAAATATGCTACCTAAAAATATTGTATTCACCCTGCACTAACAAGCAACTGCTGATACTGGGTTGTTCAAGCTTGGATGCAGACGCGAAATTCGAAAGATCTAGCAACATTTAAAGGCAGTGACCAGTGACCAGGGGTTTGACAACAACTACATTCAAATGCAGGTGTTCTAGCTGGCCCTTTTTTGGTAAATGAGTTGTACCTTTAGGTCTGTGTCCATGATCCAGATGAAGACACACTTGTTAGCTTCGCCTGGAACAGGGCGGAATGCCCATCCACCAGGGCCATTGTAGCCCCTACAACATTTTTTTCGAGGGAAGTTACTCAATAAATAAAACACACATAAACATTCTGAACCTAATGCATAACAGCTACTGTATTACTTAGGAACATGTTACAATACACGTACTTGTGAAAATACCACGTAAAATAAAAATTCTGGTAAATGTGCTGGTGAGAAGGGACACCACTCATCATTAATTCGGAATTTCCTCATTCCCTCCCCTTGCATTTGCTGGCACTGCATGAACGCATACAAAGATACCTCTGTGTGGGTCACTACACAGAATTTCATACTCTTTACTAAAGCTCAACGTACCAACCATGCCAAAAATGCTCTGCAAATAAACATGTGCACATTTGTACATGGAAAGGAAAGTTTTTCATCGAGAAAGCACCAAGCTCTCTCAAAAAGACTACAAGACTGAATCTAGATTAGCTATCAGTTTACTCATTATCTAACTGATAGGCATATGTTCCCCCACTGTCTATATTTAGACTATATAAATTGCAGAATCCATGCCTGGTGTAAGACTCTACCCTTCACAGTATCTACATCTAGTATAGGACTTTAAGCATTTCAGTATCCAGGTCTTGTGTAAAACTGTTTCCATGCATCCCAACACTAACGGCGGCCAAGATATCAAATCTCATGCAAAGCATATCCAAGTACGCGGTGTCTGGGCTACCTAATGTGGTCTTTGCATGGGGGGCAGTCTGGGTGGGTGACACCTTGGCCAGCAGACAAATAGATGCCGCCTCTCACTCCCCAGTGACGCAGGTTGACAAAATCTCGACTTGACACAATGCCTCCAGCCGCCTGGTTGGCAACGTTGAGGGAAATGTCTGTGTTTTCATCGATTACGGCAACAGTCTGCAGGATATGCATCAAAACATCAGACATAGTCACACGTTATACTCCCACCTAGCAACTATTTGTGTTTGTGTGTGTGTGTGTGCATGCATATGCACACATGTATATGTGCACATGCATATGTAATGTGCATACACTGTATTTAAAATATGTATGTTTGGAAGTAAGCCATTAAAAGGGATTCGCACAAGAAACACATTCCAGCGAGCCTCTGCATAGTTTAAGCTGTTATGATTTGCTACATCTGAATCCCACCCACTCACTTCCTCCCTCCCCTAAAAAAATGTCTTGCTATGTAATTTAACACTGAATTAGTACTTTCTTATCTACTAACATGCAGGTAATGTTATGTAACAACCAACCCTAGAACTCTGCCACTGTGTACAGTTGTGCTTGAGCACTCCCACCTTGCACAATACATGCAGTGCTAAAATACTTCCATTTCTATACCAGTGTTACAGCATGCCCACCTTGCACTCCAACAGCGTGGGGTTCCAGGAGGGAGCTTTGTTGATGTTGTGCACCATCTCCTCCCATAAACTCTTGGCGTCCATCTCTACTTCGGCCTGAAACATTAACACATTCAGGGGTTGTACAAACTACATGTGCACAAAGCAAATTCAACTGTTGTACACTACACACATGTATAATATAAAAACATTCAAGTGCACAAAACAATCACATTCATGTGTTCTACAACATGACACAATTCATGTTCAGTTGTTCAACATGCATATACATAATGCAATCACATTGTTGTATTCTACCTGATGTGTGTATATATACATGCACACACAATATAATACATCTAGGACCATGTCACTACAGCATAATTGCAGGGTACACAAACACACTTACGTGTAGCATTGCAGTGTCTGTGTGTACACACATACATTTGCAGACTTGTTAACTTAGGTTTTCAAAAAGCAACAGATGCAATATTTTGCTGATTCTTGAAATGCCAAGTACTTTGAACAATGGCCCGTGATAGTGGCTGAACTCAGCCTTTGCATGGTGAATGGACAGTGTGAGCCAATCTTATGGGAGCATGGGTAGCTCCCTGGTAGACCATCGAATAGACATGTCAAGGTTGTAGATTTGAATCCATTTATTTTGCAGAGTCTATTTGGCCCCCCTCCAATCATTAAACTGCCTCTCAGCACTGAGCATTTTACTGCACCCAATCAGTCCGCTGTGCATTCCAATGCCCAGGTTAGAAATAGTGCTTTGTGGATGTACTGCTGCCATTTACCTGAAGCCTGAAAACTTTGCCACGGCCCTTCACCTTCTGGCTGTGTATTATGCCTTCCTTAATGGACTCCCCCACTTCCAGCCTCCATCTGGACTCGTCCATTACCAGGTACTCCCAGAGAGCCTCCCAGCACTCCTTGGCTACAGAATGGTACTCCTCCAGCTGCCAGTAGAGTACCAAGCATTAAAAAAAGTCGCTCATTCTTGTCTTAGCAATCTACGAACTTACAACAGTTCCCAATTATAACAAAATTAAATATGTAATGAATTCATTTATCTAATTTGTTTGTTGTTGTTTGTTTTTGGTTATGCTTTGTCATAACACATAATGAAATTACTATGTTCATTGTGTAGAATCCAAACATAATCATTTCATTATTTATATTAGCATCGTGACATAAACCATGTTACAAATTACTACTGATCATAATGTTGTAAATAGTTAAACATCTGTTTGCTCACAATTCTTTTTATCATGCACAAAAAACCCCCCCAAAACCCCAACCAGATGAAAAAGATAAAGTCCTGCAGTTCTTATGGAAGTTGATAATGTAAGCAAGTGACAGATTAGTCTCAAGGTCTAGATAAAAATGTCTTCTCAGGTCCTTGATACTGACTCAAGAAATCAATGCAAATTTTGAAAAACCAGGTCTCTGGATTAAACATGTTTGCACTTACCAGTTTGGGCGAAACTTTGGCGCTCGCTCTCGTCTCACCTTCCTCTGTATCTGATCCTGAAAAAGAAAAGGTTGTTTCATTAACATGTTTTGAAGTTTTCAAGTGTTGTGCTTCAAATGCTCCTTAACCTCAATCCCCAAGCTCAGCACAAGACACAAAACATTGTATGTAACTAGGTGATGTGTGATTGCCTGTGGACACCAAGATAAAAACGATGTTGATGGGACAATCACAGAGGGGGAAAAAAAGCAGGAGGTCCTTTCCTGCCCTTTGAACTTACGGTTGTCATTATGGTGTTTGTGGTGATGGTGGTGGTGGTGACTGTTGTGGTGGCTGAGATGGTGGTTGTGGTCGTTGCCACTCACATCATGCATGTGCGTCTTATGCTCCTCATGCGATGCAATATGCAGGCGCCGTGACACTTCGCGAAGAAAACGTGACATCCTGATGCTAAATCAAATGAGGTTGGGTTTTTTTTTCACCCAACTGCGACACTGACTGAAGATGATTCAGAAAGAATCATCAGAAGGAAAACGTTACCTGCAACTGCAATGTCAACTCCACTGCAATATTTTGATGCTGCCTAAACCCAACAGGTAGGCAAGTCACAACTGCGTCACAGACAACACTGGAATATTTCCTTGCAAAGCGCGTCCTGAACTGAAGTCTGCAGAGGGTTTGTACTGAAGAAGCAATAAATATCCAAGTTCCGTAGGAAAATGTAGGCGGTCACTGTTGAGTGGGGATGTAGCAAAACGACTTTAACTCACCACTACCTTCACTCAGGGCCACCATTATGAGTAAATGACAGTTCCAGAACTTTGGCAAAACACTTGATACCGATTTCGGCAGTCACACCACTTCCCTGTACTTTCAAACATGTGATCTCTGTTTCGCAACTGCGCTAACAGTTTTTTTTTAGGGCCGCTCACTGAGTCAGAGTGGTGCCACCCCTCACATACCTTGACCCCATGCGTCACAAGATCGCCAAGAGGTCTCCTGTGCAACCAAGGGACCGTGACAAAGAGTCTAAGACAGCAGGCACGAGGTCGTACAGGCAGAACCCAGGAGCTACCCCTGCTTGTGATACCCAAGACGCTGCCTGCCAGGTGGGTGGCGGAACTAGGGCGCAGCACATGCGTAATCACACCTGTCGCCACCCGTCCGCTCATCCGGATGCGGTCAGTCCTTCAAGGCAAAGGTGAGTCTGCTGTTGCCACTGTCGCACAGCAACCCAACCCTTATTAACGTCACTTGGCTACACATCTGGCAGGCGAGCACATTCCACTCTCGCGACTATCCTATATCCTACACGCGCGCAAAACTGTTCTCTTCTTCACCAGGGGTCGCCGGATTATAATTGTTCCATCCTTTGACTGTCCAACCCCACATCAAGCAAGCATGAGTGGCGAGTGTTAGATTACCTATACTGCACGCAGGAACGCAGAACCACAAAACCACTTTGAAATAAAGACGACCACAACACAAACCAGGCGGCTCCAGTTTGCATACCCTGGCGATTTCGATCACTGCTGGAAAGCGTGCTGTGTTAGCGGCCGCCAAGCTTGCGCGGGGCCGTACCCGCTGACCCGCCCTCCCCCTCCCCCTCCCACTCCCCGCCCCATTGACATGCGCACCTTTCCTCGCGTCCACATCGCGCAGAGAGAGCACGAAAGCAGTTTAGGATTTCTCGGCGTGTCCACGCACGCCACACAAAAAGTGCTCATCTTGCAACCGACGGATTCTTCTGACCAGGGCCAAGATAATAGTGAAGACCAAGACGATGTGACAAGTATGTGGAGAGATATGACGCAAGGACTGATTAGCAGTGCCTGCGTCGCTGATATCAGTCTAAAAAAAATAAGTACGGCTCCTGTGGTACGCTCTTGGCTTCTGGCCCGTCCCAACAATGCTGGTCTGGTTCACGAGTACCGTGGGCTCGCTTCAAAACTAATTCCGCGACGGGGGTTTTTCCTATCAGTGCGCGCGTCCTCGTTCTTTTTATATAATCTACCTCGGGTAGGTGGTCTGACAGGGCCTTCCAGCCAGTGGTTGCCGTCGCCATGAGGTTGCTGCATGTGTTGTATGCATCACCCCACTGCGACCGACTGACCCGTTTGTCTTCAATTTCTTTTAAGGGGCGCTGTAGCTATAAGCCAGGGGAGAGAATGAACTTTGGATTGGAGCTGTTTTTTGTTCAAAGCGTTCAATGAATTTTTGCAGAAGTCACTCTACCTGCCAATTTTCCTAAAATCCCCCCCCCCCAAAAAAAAAAATTGACAGTAGTTTCGAACATCAAATTATTTAGGTCAACAGCTTGAGCTTGTAAAAGTTTTTCAGAAACATGGTTTATTCCATTTCTAATTATTTGTAAATTGGATCCAAACATTAATCTGCATGTCTAATTCAACAGGGGAACTTTCTTCGCAAGACCATGCAGCCTGCAGTAAAACAATTGTCAGCTTCTACTTCAAGATGAAATTGCCAGGTGGCCAGTACATTTCTAAATGAGATCTGCAGTTTTTGTCGCAACCTTTGTAACTGAAATTTTGGGGAAAAGTTGACTTGTTTGTCACTCTTCCAAGTGTTTGTAATGCAGCTTTGAATGGCAGTGCGGCTGTAGAAATAAAGTTTTATTTTCACATATATATATATATAGAAAGAGAGAGAGAGAGAGGTAACTTTCATAGGCTACTGGCCGTTTCAAACAGAAAAAAAGTAAGGGGAGGGAGGGAAGGGAGAGGGAGGAGAGAGAGAGAGAACATAACTCACAAACACATAACTGCATAGTCAACAGAACTGAATTTTAACTGAGCCTCTTTATGCCCTACACAAGAACTCTGCATCGATCTCTCCCACCTGCACATTACCTGATTTCTCATTGCCCCTTGCTTCAGCTTATATTCTCTCCATGGCAGAGGAAACATGCATGCTAAGATAATTTTATGCACAACTGCCTGGCGAATAGCACTTGCAGCACAACTGACTCATGCAAACCACTAACATTAGGCACAAAGGCCAACATAATGTGCACAGCAGGAAAAAAAGGCTTCCAGCAAAGATGTAAGAAAAATTGCACTGGTCATAAGCACAACAGCAAAAAAAGTTCCTGCTTGTAAGCTCTGCTAACAGCAGTAGTAAGATAGGAAAAAGTTCCTGCTTGTAAAAATGTAAGCTCTGCCAACAGCAGTAGTAAGATAGGAAAAAGTTCCTGCTTGTAAGCAGGACAGCGAAGACCTCCTGCTCAAAAGCAAAACAGCAGGAGACTACTTATATTCCAAAAGTAGGGGATTTATACATCTCAAAGTCAGCCCCTTCCACACAACATTCCATCCACACCAGTACGTGACATTCCAATACATCAATGTCCAGCCAGGACAGAGACAAGTTAACCATGCTTTAACCTTAGCTGGATTAGAAAGAGTGAACAAGACCTCTTTAGGTGCAAGTAGTATGTCTGCCTGAGTCGGACATTACATAATTGACCCAATCAGAGTTCTAAACATAAAGATTTAACCCACAATGTCAAGATTATTATCAAAAGAATTGCAACAAAGTCTATGATAAAAATTATTAGTCCTACCAGACACAAAACATGACAACCACTTATAAATGCATGCCTCTGTAATCAGTAAAAAATGTAATAATTTTATCTTCTACCTGTGAAGCATTTGCTCTTCGATGATTGCTGTCATTTACCAAAAAGTGGTTTTGATGCATGTAAGCCACAAGTGCCTAAACAACTTCTGGCACCCACCGCTTATCTACTCCATAACATGGAAAAGCTATCTGTTCCATAGCTACAATCATAGAATAACCACTGCCAAGTGGGATATGATAACACAGAAAGTATGTGAACATTTTCAAAGGTATTCAAGATATTCTTGCCTTGTGTTGCCATAGTAGGCAACCTGCTGAATTTAATTAATGTTTTCTGTTCGGAAGTCGGCTTTTCTCAGCACCGAACAGCAAGTGATTTTTAATGGAACATGTATAAAATTGTGAATGGCTTTCTCTGAGAACTTGCCCAACCACCAGCCCCATGACTGCTCATTACACCAGAAGCACATGAACAACCACTCATGAAATCCACCCCAAGGCAATGTGGCTACTAGCTATAGCTTTAGGCCTCAGCTGGCCTGTGGCTTTTAGCTGGAGACTAGATGGCCATACCCATACAGCCTGCCAGCCTCTGAGCCTTATGCCACATTGTATGCACAACGTCTTCACTAAATCACCTGGCAGGTCGCTTTACTTCCTGTCCATAGTTGAAGATCTCAGAAGGAGCAACCAAACAGCAAATGGTGCATACATAAACGAAATCGAGCTCCAAACATACAGACCTTCTGGTGTGGCTACAGGTGAGTAGTACTGCTCGTTTGTCACAGTGGACAACGCATCGTCAGGTGGCAGCAGCCGTTGCCGCTCAATGACAGTGTGGCCTGCACTCCCATAATCTGGAACAGGAAGTACAGGCACTGCTTAATATTAGGATTACACCACGACTTTTACTGAATCTACAGGTTACAACATGAACGAACACTATGTATGTGTGCATGTTGACATGAGAGAATAAGATGGCCTTTACTGAATCTACAGGTTACAACATGAACGAACACTATGTATGTGTGCATGTTGACATGAGAGAATAAGATGGCCTTTACTTAATCTACAGGTTACAACATGAACGAACACTATGTNNGTGTGCATGTTCACATGAGAGAATAAGATGGCCTTTACTTAATCTACAGGTTACAACATGAACGAACACTATGTATGTGTGCATGTTCACATGAGAGAATAAGATGGCCTTTAGCTGCTTGTTTGGCATAAAGTTTTGTTCACTTGATTCAGCATTTTGTGGTTTGCATGCCCATGTGTGTGCCGTGCATGGATGTAGGTACATGCATACATGCAAGTGTGCACACACACACACAGATAGATATATTAGCCCCTCTAAATCATGCTATATCTAATCTACTTCATCAACAGAAGTATGTGCGTTTGCAGGATGAAAATGTAATAAAGATGTGCAAAAACTTGCTGAAATCATTGTCAACAGGCACTGGCCACGACTTACTGTATGTCTCTGCTGACAAGCGCTGAGCAGCTTTCCTTTCTTGCGGCAACACCTTAAAGTCCAGAAACCAAGTCTCCACCCAGGCCAGAACAAAAGAAATGATGAGGAGACAGTAGCTCAGAGGGTTGATGCTGCTGTTTGTAGCATGAAACTGCAGAACACATCAGGAAATGATGACTGATACAGTGCTACTTATGGCTTCTGTAGGCACAGGCATAGCAAAATGTCTACCTTCATACAAGGCATCAAGGAAAAGTCTTTTCCCTAGCCCTGCTGGCAAACTGCTGCTGTTAACCTTTGAAGTGGAAGTCAGGGTCTTTCACCTTGTCTCACACAAGGGATCAAGAGATATCTTTAGTTATCGAGATGTGTATGCTAGAGGGATAAATGTACCTTGATTTTGGTGAGAGATTTTTGTCTTGGTATTGGAATGACGATAGGATACCTTGTACATTCACCTGCACCTTGACGTTACATATCATCCTCACAATTTTTAACCTTGTTACCAAATGAATGTGAGGGGGAAAAAATGAGAAAAGAGAATCAGCATGAATAAATGAATGTTTGGGACAACTGCATGGTTCTTAGAGACGGCAATTACAATGTAAGAAAATGACTATTAACAAGCTAGTATGCCTTTGGCAATAACAAAACAATTGACTGGTGCTTGGAGTAAAACATACTGTGACAATAGAGGAAGTCAATCCTGACACAGAACTGATGCTTCAGGGACCTACCCCTTCATCAGGACAGAACACACAACACAATTAAATGAGAAAGACACATCTGTGGATCAAATAGGACTTGATATTCTCATTTTTTAAATCTAAAAAAACAGTTATTATATATATATATATATAAATTTCAAGAAAAAAATTGTCAACTCACATCAAAGATAAATATTTTGCAAACCAGGAAGGCAGAAGAGAGGGTAGTGGTTATCTGCAAGAAAAAACAGACTAACTTCAACGCAGGAAAACTGCTACATGCTTAAGTAAAGAGAAAAGAAACAGCTGACTGCAGCTTGGGGTAAATAAGGTAACAACAAAGAGGGCTTGGCCAAGTGGGTCTTAGACAAGACATTGACGTTTTGGGCCATTGCCCCTTCTTCATGACAACATAAACAGATAAATATTTTTCTGTTTGTGTCATCCTGAAAAAGGGGCCATGCCCTGAAACGCTGACATCTTGTCTAAGTCTTGCTTGGCCAAGCCCTCTTTGTTGTTAGCTTGCTATATGCTTTCTGCTCTCCACTCCAAAGAGACTGTCCTGCATGACACATTTAGCCCAAAGGTTTGTAATATGCTTTGGTTCCTATGGCTTATAAGTGCCGATGTCAGCAAACAAAAGTTTCTTTTACATGTACGTGTATTAGGGACACATTTTCTACAGGTTCTTCCCCATTTCAGCATCTGCTAAACTGGTTTTAATGCCAGTGCCATCCTGTCATACACCATCACTCTGCAAGGCACAGGCAGTCAAAATGGGGAAGAATACTTTCAGCATGTACTGAGGGGTAACAGAAAGCAAGTAATTTAGCTTAAGGGTGATGCCAATCGATATGCTGCCGCCTACTGTCAGGAAAGAGCAGAAGAGAGGAAAGCACACATAATATGGTATACAAACATGCTCTCTTCGTTTCAAATGCACCTTACAAGCCTGAAGAGCAAATATAAAAAAACCCACTTGGACAGCAGAACACTCACTGCAATCATCCACCAATGTCTGGATCTGAACAACCCATATGCCAGCAACAACAAAGTAAATCGAGCTGCAGACATCATCTGAAACAGAAAAAATCTGACATTTGAAAAAAAAAAGTGACAGCAGGGTAGCAAACGCCACTGACCCAAGACATAAAATGAAATTATACAGTAGAACATATTCAGCACAAATTTCAATGGACAGAATTTTGTGTGGGTGTGTGTGTGCGTCTTATTCTTAACCTTGTGTTGAGTACAGCATGAGAGAGAGAGAGAGTGAGAATCCCTTCAATTTGAATTGCCTTGTAAGAAAAGATAAGTGACTGTTTTTATTTTTCTTCTTTTTGCTTTCTTCTTTTCTTAGTGTATATGTTCCTTGTGTGTTTTCCTGTTTGACAGTCAAACGAGGTGTAATGACCCATTTGTCAACTTTTCTGTACTTACTTCTACAGCTTGACTTAATGTCCTTGTTTTACCGTGGATTCATCTCCAAACCCCAATCACTACTTTTATTTTATTCACAGTTGCTGATGTAAGTACTTTTGCTCAGATTCTACTAATGCTTTAAACCGTAGTGTTCTTACGAAGCTCTTGCATCCCTCCACACACAGAGAACAGGGATCCTAAACATAGACTATTTGTTCGGTGAGTGGGATGTCTCAGTCCACCTGCCACAGGGTTAGCACCAGAGATAATAATGTGACGTAGCATGCACAGTTTTGATGTCAGAGACACCATGGCACCACTAGTGAATTTCTTCATAATGTTCCGTATAAACTGGCACCACAAAGATGCCAGACTGGTGAGGATGCTTACCTGCCCTGAACTGCCAAGCATGCTGCATGGTCGATATTTAGGACGTGTATGACAGGGGGTCTAAACATGCACTGCATCTCCTACATTTCTTAGTCAAATTAGTGTCTCTAATCACATTTTCAGTGCTCATAATGACACCCTCGTGTGTTTCTTGGCCACACCACTCAGACTGCACCAATACCAGTGCAGACATCTTCAGTCAACAGCTTCTATTAAACAGCAATAAAACGTAACTTACCACAGTATCAAACAGTGATGTCTTAAAGTTGTACTCCTCCACCTGAAGCACAAATGCTTTCCATCCTGTGTCACCTATGAGCTGTTTATACAAACAAAATACACATCAAAACTTGACTGACAAGACGTGCATTACAATAAGATGTACATTGTTGTACCATTTAGTAGCTACCATGGAAATCATTTTTGAAATCCTTCCTCTTTCTTCCTTCCCCAGTTTAGCAAAGCAAGTGATGTCTCCATCCTAGATTGTTTAACAGCATGTGATATGCCTCTTCTATCAATCCATGTTCTTCCTTCTCCATTTTATGTGCCTTTCTAATAAATCTCAATTAAAAACACATCACCACAGTCAGAAAATGAGCATATCCATGTTCTTCCTTCTTCATTCTTCTGCCTTTTTAGAACAATGCCCTACACATACACTATGTCAGAAAGGCACATAAATGAAGAAGGAAGTGAAAAAGATATAACACACTTCTTGTTTTAAAAATCTCCTGGCTATTATTTTTAAGTGATAGAGAACCTTAAAAGGTTTGTTACAAACTAGAATCCACACATATAAATCAAAAAATCAATTCTGCATCTTACAGAATTTGTTTTGATGTCCTCTTTGAATACCAGTGTATACATGTACCTCTATTGTTTGCTAAAAGCTCAAAATATCTTGGACTTATATCTCAATAAATGGCAAATATCATTCAGAAAACACAGCTATTAGTTTTTCAGTTTGATTCTGTTCACCGAAGGTTCTCAATGTGATGAAACACATAAGACAAACACCATGCACTCACCTGTGTGTATATAACCCATAGTATGAACATGAGACCCAAGTCAAATGTCACAAAAAGGCAGAAAGTACGACGCACTGAGGACATCCGAGTTCCATCCTCAGAGCTGTTTGACACAGTTATCTCTGGCATCCTGCTCGAAAAGCTAGGGAAAAAAAAGAGAATTCTGAAAGGATCCATGTCTCTATCTTTACAGTTCCTCTCATCTTCATTAACTATACCACCCGAGGTACAAAATAATAGGATGTTATGGCCAGTATTTAAAAACTCTGCACTTGTTCATTCATTCATTCATTTTTCGTCCCAATCCTCCCTTTATAATATCTTTTTTTTTTACAGTTTCCTTTCTACAGATGTTCTTTTTCCGTTTCCATGACTATGGAAATACCTGATCTAACAATGTCTTTAAGTAGGAAAGACAGGTGGTACCCTTTGTTATTTGCTCAACGGTCTGTACCTGTGGTCCCTTACTCTCTTCCAGACTTTCTACAGGTGCTGCAAGATACATGCTGTGTCATATGGTTTGTCTGTCAATGATAAAATTCACACACTACACTTTAGGGAATGGATTACTGGGTTCATTATAAGGACACCTCCCCCCTTCCCTCTCTGTCTCTCTCTCACACTCCCTCTCTGGGTTTATGAATGAATCTCTCTCTCTCTCTCTGGTTATATTTATATTTTAACTTAAGAAATGCATGAATGCATACAGAATTAAACAAATTGCGAAACTGCCAATTATTTGACATCAATATTCAGCGTCTGCAAGTATTCCACTGCTGTATTTCAATCCTCCATTTTTGGTTAGACTGCCAACCCTACATCAGAAGGCCACCAAAGCAAACTAAAGTCAGCTTCTCCTCTCCCTTATACACAAGCAAACATGCTCACGTGTATATAGACACATTTATATGTGTGTGCACAAATGCATACATGCACATGCATGCACTCGCACACACACACACTGTGCACATCCTGGCTTACAGAACTTACTTGTGAACTCATAACAAAATAATGTGGTTCAGTTTCCAATTTACACAAACCCTGTTGCTCACCTTTCTAACCCACCAATGTGCATGACCTCTTCCTCTCTTCCATTACTTCTGTAATGCACATGCACCGTTTCCATTTTGAATGAAAACTCTTTCTTCTAAGAGCTATATATTTACTGGTCTGGTTCCATAGCCATCCTGCTGCCTGCATTTTCTGATGTCTTACAGTACACTCATTTTTTGTGTCTCCTGTTTAGCATACAGACTGTATAGAATACACATCTGCTCTACTTCCTTATACACAACACCAAGTACATGAAGTACTGTACACACGTGATCTGACAACGGTGACCTCCAATGTTTATCAGTTGTGCCTGTGGGTGAACTACATGAAAGATCTATGCAAGTTGACATAGGGCCCTTGTTGGTACGTACAGCTGATGGGTTGTATTTGTTCACACTCTGACTTATGAAAAACTTTAAATATAATATAGCTCTTTTGGTTTGGTTATGAAACAGACACAATAAATAATCACATAATCACACAATAAATGTAACCCATGTAAACATTACTTTACTTGTACCTGTAGTGAGCAAGTACTCATTTTCAGAACAGTCTCAAAAGAATGTATAATTTTAACCCAATTTTCATCATGCTCAATAAAGAAAATGTCTTCTCGGCATAACAGTATCTGCTGCAAAAACAATCTCAATTGCATAAGCAAGTTACAGCATCGACCTTGCAAATCTCACAAATATTGTAACATGGGTAGGGATTTTTTCCCAACAGCATGTGTTCTTTACAAAGCACACACCCTGCATCATGTAGAATATTCTTTAATGCTACTTTTAGTACTAATAAAAAATAAATGTCTTGGCATTCAAGAAAGACCATGTATGCCCGATACATTCTTCTCCCAGTGCTGTCAAAAACCTTACATTTTATCACTGGTGTCAGCAATCACCTTTATCCACAAATTGGATCAAACATGTTTCCTTCTGTATAGCCCACAGCACAACTACAATATCTCAAGAGCAGCATTCACTGATAAAATAAATAAATACACGTAATACTATAAAACACACCTTGGATGGTATCACAACTATCTACCAAACACACCAAAATCAAAAGTAGTTTATTCATTCTTGCGGCAAGGCCTTTATGCATTAACATCACTGCATGTTCTTGTGCACTACAAACAATGCTGCAAATTATTTGCCTACAACCAAGCCCTGTGCAATAAATACTGTTTCCTGAATTTATACTTACATATGCAAGGTATATGTGCAGATATATGCTTACTGTAATGTGTTACAGCTCTGGAAAAATAATTCTGTCTAAGAAGAAGCCTGATTTACAGCTTTCAGACAAGGATGGCAATCAAAAAAGAATTCGGTACTGTCTGAAAAGCCACAGATAACTGCAGGGTAAGAAATCCACTAGCCGCAAGTACTTTAATTGTGAAAAAACAATGTGACCACATACCCTGTTCCATGTGTGTGGGGCATGGTCTCACTATTATTATAGACGATGCTTGCAACCAGCTTCCTGCGCTCTTCATGTGTCTGTACAGCACTTGCAGCAACATCGCCTGGTGTCTGAAAGAAATGTTTTGCAGTCATAGGATGGCACTGACAGAGCAGAGTGCCAAGGGAAGAGCAAGACGGCTGAGAGTGAGAGTGGCACAGTGGTGAAGGACTCAGCAGTCTGGCAGTGACACTGGCATACTAAGGATGGAGATGACAAGTACAGTGATGCAAGGTAGCAAGATGACAGTGACAGAAAAGTGACGAGAGAATCTGAATGGCATTAGTGATAATGGCTGGACTAATGACACTGGGCTGCAATGTGACAGAATCTGAAACAGTTTCACACAAAGAGCAGTGATGGTTTAACGAAGCGGTATGTACCACTGCATCATGGTAATGGTGTCTTGATGATAGTCCATTAAGATCCTAGTGTCACACAGCATACATTGTATACAGTGACACAGACAAGATCCTGGACACATGAACAGCCAAATTGAAAAACAGTATGGAGCAAGATACAGATATTACTGACAAGGCTCAACAGAGCAACAACCGTAAATTACACGAATGGCTTAAGAATACACAGAGAGAGCACAATAGACAGAGAGAGAGAGAGAGAGAGAGCTCCTTACACAGAAGTGTGTGGTGCTATTAGGAGCAAAGCAAAGCAAGTAGTAGCAATGATCTATATGATAGCAACACCAACAGAAAATAAACGGAGGATGACCAATGACAAACAATGTTATCATGATGAGAAGATAGCAAGACAAGTGGCAAAGGTGGAACAATCCCACACACTAATCCAGAATAACTCAGGGCTGCAGAAGCAACAAAACAAACAGCAGTATACCCTGATATGTGGTTAATAGCCCTATCAACAGATGTGAGTTGAAGGAAACATTTCAAAACAATGGGTTTGTCTAAAGAAAGGCTTGTTAAATTTTAGCCACTGCAACCCCATACTCTGATAATTATACCTTTGGCTTATTATTCTTGGGTTCATCGCGACCTCCTAGTAAATCATACTACATCTGTTAATTACACCTTAATATTATCTGCTCAATATAATTTCAAAGTCAACTATACTACATGTGTTAATTACAGCTTCATTATCTTAACACTCACTGTACAAGATAATGAATATAATGGCATTATAGGGAAGGGATATCAATGGGGTTGTGAAACACTGTGTGGCTGGAAACACAAAGATTTGCAAGAAAATATATAACTTCTATTTGAATGTGTATCGAGTCTTTATCAGCTGATGTGAGTAAAACAAAATGAGTAATGATAAGGAAAGTACACATCTTTGTTTACTTCTCCCCTACAGAATAGAAATATAATTATGTAGTACACTATGCACCATACAATGATTTCTATAACGATGTGAATGAACACAGATCTGAATTATATTTCCACATCACCAGGATGTAGCAGGAAACATTTTTGCTATTACTTCACCTTATAAAGCAGTGATCAATTATAGCTCAAATTAAAGTATTTAATTGCAAAATTTCTGTTTGTCACCCTTAAATCTGATGTAATTTGGCAGCCTCGTGAAAAAAATAGCTTGATGGCCTCCCACATGCTGTCTCAATATCCCAGTGTGATAGCGTAATTCTAGGTACATGAGTCCACGTCTGGTGAAGTACAGCATTTGTGTGAAAGGTAAAACAACATGCCAGCTGTTATAACTACTTTACACCTTTATCTCCACAGTGCTAATGGTGATACACCAATAGTGAACGTGCACTTTCTATGGTACAGATCTAAGCTGACAGAAGTTTGGTTGGTTTGTGTTGCTTAACGTCCAGTCGAAAACAAGTTCCATATCAGGATGGTGTTGTTTGAGATGTGCTGCCACACCAGGGCTGCTGTTGCAACACAGGCTTCAGTCCCACCCAGTCCCACTATACTGACACTGGGTCAAACAGTCCTAGTACTGTTTCCTATAGTGTCAGGCATCTGGCAAGGGCAGCTACTAGATTATACAAGAAAAACAGGTGACTGCCGCTTGGAGGAAAACCTTTCTTAAAAGCATAAACATAATATAGTATTTACTGCCTGTCTGAACATCGGTGAAAATTCAACCATGTTGCAAAGTCAGGATAACTCAGTGAAGCCAGAGGGCAGCATATGAGAACAACCGCTTAATAAAATGTCAGAAAATTGCAGATGATACCCCACACTGATCGGTAGTCACCCTGTGACATCTACACTTGTGTATAATATAGTCATGTGTTGAACACAGTTACTTTAGTTAACTGTGTGTAATGCTGATAATATAAGATGGAAAATGAGTCTATGTCATAGATACTAGATACTAAGCACATCATCAGATAACATAAAGATCTTGTTCTAAACTTCTATCGGATCCAGAGTAACTCTTTATAACTTAATTGGTCTGTGCAGCAATCTGAATTGTTTCCTTTATTTCTCTTGTACTTTTTTGGACTACTCAATATATAATACATCATTTTGGCACTACTAAAATATTAGTAATATAACTAATAAATGTTTATTGGTCAAAGTGTACACTAAATGGTTACATAGGCCTGGTTAATTATTACCACATGGTGAGAAACAAAACATAAGAACGGAAAATTAAGTACCCTGTCAGAATTTTAAAACAATTCTTTATCACTGAGCATCAGTTTACTATCAATCATTCACTGATTCAGTGTATCCACTAGTAATCTCCTCCCTTACTTATCCCCCTGTCCCTGGAAGTATTCTCTGAATGAGAGCTTATCAGATTTTCATGCACGTGTACAGACGATTTTTTTAAAAAAATAACACATAGGCTTACCAGGTTTACCGACATCATGAATCAAATAATGTCAATGATGCCTCAAGCCTGGTCTGGCGTTCGGTTCTGTCCTCATCCTAAGACAGTTTGATGGTTGCAACAATTAAAATTGAGTTGTCGAGATCTCAGCCAGACGATTCCGAGATAATGCTAGTGCATCTGCAGCCAGGGATCATTGCCGGAAAAATCTAACACGGTGTACCTCCAGATCATCACTGTGATACAGATTTCCCGGAATTCGCTTACACGAACACAGTATCAGTGTACATCGATCATGTGTTTGATGTGAGAATGAATGCCCCTGCTAGGGAAACTTCACGGTGTTCTCTGCCCATAGCAGATGGGGAAGGCTGGATCGTTGGTAACCACCTACAGGGGCTACTGAGTAATTTTATGTATCGCAATAATAACGGCATCAGCTAGCACGGCTGTAACTACATATTACTGAATATAGCTGGGTGTCAAAGTAATAAGTAATAACGCTGATCTGTAGTTCTACTTTCGCTTTCCGACTTTCGCCAGTACCATCTTTTGTATATTACTAATACTTTTTAGTAATACTAGTAATAGTAATACTAACAGTAATATAAGCAGTAATAGTAGTAGTACAGTTTGTATGAGATTAGACAGCATCGAACCTTTAGCCGCATCCTACTCCCCAGGAGTATCTGACATTGCGCATAGCTCAGAAGATAAATGCATTTTTATACCCGCTTAATGGCCGAAAGATCGACCGAGTGATCCCCATTTGCAGTTCAAGAAACGTTGTCTCCCCTGGTCCGTAGACACCCTGAAACGACCTTCTGCAATGTACGTTGCCGTACACGAGACAGAGGGTTCATATCTGCCCTTGTGGTCAAAATTAAGAGCATTCGTAAGGCTCATTCACCTCTGCATTTTATTTTTTCTTTTAACTGTGGAGAGGACATAGAAAGCCCATGCAACCTGGCCCAAGCCCCATGCCCAATGTTGGATTGCATGAGCGTTAGCTTGTGTATTTCATTTTCAAGTACACCTTTACATATGAATGGGAGATGGCCCATGCACCCCATCCAAAGGCAAAAATTAAAGAAGGCCCACACAAACCATTTTTTAAAAAAAACCTCCAGAAGTCAGAAAAAAATTGGATGACTTTGAAGAAGAAAAATGTTGTGCTGTAGGATTGTGTCTAGAAAGTGACAAAACAGATTTTTTTCTAGCAGCACAAAGTGCTGCCATTAATATACTCTGTTTAAGTACATGCAGGTTCCAACTCATGTATTTTACGTTGGGGGGGGGGGGGGAAGAGAATTTGTCTGCCTAAAGAAAAAAAATTAAAAATAGGATCCAAAGAATCCTTCCAGGTTTCAATTAACAATGATTCTGCTTTTGATTCTGTTGATAAGGATTATCTTTATGGAAATTAGTTGCCTTCTGTGTTGCGTGATGTCTGTTTCATGCCTTTCACCAAAATTTTTTTTCGGGGGTGATGATGAGATGGGTAAAAAAAAAACCCACCACAGTCAAATTTTTAAAAAAAATCTTTTTTCTTAAAATGTACAAAGAAATTACCTAAATGGTATTTATCTGCAGCCACCAAACAAATGAATAAAAGATCATGTAGACTGAATCATGTATTTTTATATCCTGAATACATGTGCACCATTCAATACCAACAGAAGCTCAAACAAAGTCCCACAAAATGCATATCTATATGTTAAACTCTCTTCACTCACAAAACAGATTTTGACAAGGTCAACAAAGGATATTCACATCTGCTATGAAAAATGCATTTTTTGTAAACCAGTAGATATGGCATTTAATTTACCGACGACTTACAAAAGTTCCCCTTTTTATCGTTTCAAATAAGGTTCTCATGTACAAGTTAGAACATAGCAGTTAAGTGAAATTTAAAAAAAAACTGTAATTTAAGACCTTCATGTGCTTAACTGAACCCCTGCCCCAGTCTAAAATAATGTTTTCTCCCGATAATTATGAGAAAAAAGAAAATCAGAGAATATACAATATTTCTTTGTTGAAGACTGAAAGTGTTTGATTACACCTACTCTCATTAGCCTGATGAGTAACATTACTCTTAAGGAAATAACCAAGTCGTTTCTGAAAAAAAAAATAGTGACCAAACTTGAAATTCTTATATGATTTTACAAATGCACCACACAAAGCATCCAACTGATATCTGGGCACATATTACAGTTCCTACTTAACAGAAGTAACCAATTTAAGATATGGGTTTTTTAAAATAATTTCTCCAAGTTCATGTCATCAGTTCCGAAATGGACATGAACGCCCTTTTTTTTCAAGCTTTTAATTATGGGGTGTCTTCAAACATATGCCCTCTCTCAGGCCTGCCTTGTGACAGAACACCGAGTGTGGGTCTGCGAGAGATTTCTGATCCTGTTAACTTCCATCATCACTACTGGGGGGAAAAGGGGGATAACTCTGGTCGATGACTCTGAACCATCACAGCTCTTCTTTTACCGGAAATCTTCAGCAGAAAACATCCCCTGGAAAGAAAAAATTCTCGTGAACAGAACCTCTGTTCTAGCATTGATACTTAATTACAGCCCAAAACAAATAATCCTTTTTTAATTAACACGTAAAATTGCCGAGACCAAGGTGACTTGTGCATCCAGGATGCTTTGCTCATTCAGCTGTTTACCAAGACCCTATGACTCGACCCTCAGCGTATGAATTTTTAGAGGAATTATGTTTGCTGCATATGTAAAGCAATAACTGCTTTTATTAAGCAAGAAAAAAAAACTTGGCTAGCAGGCAATTTCAGTCTTGTGTGAATGTTTCTACATGCAAAGCCATGTACATTCGTTTCCTTTACCATCCTAGTCCCCTGGAGTGGAGGAGAACATGAGAAGTGGATGTACTTTTTAGCTGACCAATAGTCACCGAGCCTCAAAGCCAACCAGTTTCTCAAACTGACCTTAGCACGCCTCAATATGGAGTCCTTGGAGGCATCATATGGGGAATCCTTGCTTGGTATCTCAAGCACTGCAGGGATGGGGCTGATGTGCTTATCTATAACATGACGTATCATCTCTGCAACCTGGGGAAGAGAAAAAAAAATACACATCAAAGCGTTCATTTAAAAAAATCTAACCTAACACCTACTTTTTATATGTTTGTATTTTCTCATTCTTACAACAGCATAGCTTTACAACTGCAGCATTGGCCAACACATGCCATTATGGTGTTACTTAGGTTGGAAATATTTGCTAAGTTTTAAAAATGTATGCTAAGTTCACTAAATAATTTTGAAAAAAAAATTTTTTAATTTCATATTTCATCATTAAAGGACATTTTTAACACGACAGAGGGTGCTCATGTATGCAAATGCTTAAGTAGAAAGAAATTTGAAAAAGGACCTGTTGAATTGTTTCTTTCCCCTACACCCTTCTCTCAATCTCAAAATCCTTGTTTCTCTTTTGACATTTTTTCAAACTGCTCGCAACTTTAAACTAAATATAAAGTAAGCATGCACACACAAGTGAATAAACAACACCACTCACAGTTTGGTTGATAAGAATAATAGCAATGTCATCTCTTTTTAAAAAGCCCCGAAAGCAGTCTTCAATCTCTCCTATGCTTGTGTCTGACCAAAAGAAAATGATCATATTAGTAGCATTATAATCAGGCAGTAAATTCTACTAACAGAGGATAAAACGTGCAGTGTAGCTTACAAAGTCAAGCTTTAGTAAAACAACTTGCTCAGTAAACTGGCTCCAGACAAGAAAACTAGTAAAAAAAAATAGTAGTTATATGCCTTATTAGCAACAGTAATTTCATCTTATCAAAACTAATTTATGGTGTATGTTTTACAATAGATTTATGTTGTCTCATGCTGGGTGTCTATTCCTTATGTGATACTGGCATTGATACAAATACTAGAACAAGAGTTAAATTCACAAAAGAAAGTATGTGAGCGTGCCTCATTCTGAGCAATTATAAACTCTACACACTGTTTTATCCAAAAGTACAAATTAACAGTCATGACTAAATGATGGTGAAAAGTGTCTTGTTACACACACACACACAGATCTAAGTTGAACTTGATAGATGATTCGGAAATCATGCATCATGTTTAAAAGACTTACTCTTGTCCACCACAAGAAAGTTTGAGTGCCTGTTTTTGTTGATCTCGCCAATGCCTCCTAAGATGAAGCCAGTGCAAGTGTCCTATGGTAAACGGGACATTGGAAAGGAAGCATTTGACTTTTTGATAAGACAGCTGAGTGGTTTTCACTTTTCAGTACTGCGAAATCGGTAAATTCACTTATTTTTACACTACCCACCACACTATTTAATTTATATTTTCTTTAAGCACAATTTTTCATGTTTATATTAAAATTTATTCCACATACCTATATGTTATGCACGGATTAAACAATTACTGCAGTAATAAACTGACAAAACTCTACCTCATCGCCAATAACCGCAATCAACCTTCCCCGAGCAGCCGAAATCGCCATCTTGTATTGTGTTTATCATGTGATTTGTCATGAGCGTATTGACCAATAATGTTTTCGAACTAAAGTTTAAATAAGAATAGTTTATTGATTTCATTAGAGATTTATAATTATTTTAATGTCTGAAGATTACTTACATTTTCCTTAAATGCTAATCAATACAAAGTATAGCTCTACGTAATGTCCGAGGAACTTGGCGAAAATTTCTGCGCTTGGGAGCGTAGACGTAGGGGCAATTGGATACGTCTGCAAACTCATGTAGGCCTGATAAACATTAGTGGTGCCAAATTTTATACTTTAATTAAAAGAAAAATTCATGACCGAAATAATCTCTGATCAAAGTAATTAGATGCAAATGAACGTTATACATTTTATATGACGTAATACCAACAGCAATGAATGACAGATGAACTTGCCACGAATATCAAATGACAGTCTATACGGGTATTTCTAGGTTTTCTACTTTCATTTGGACCAGGATGGTTAAAAATCAAGGTAGAAACTAATTAGAAAAGGCAAATGCAACGTTTTTCACGCATAAACCTAGTCATAAATAGATGTCTCTACCTCTGATAGTTGAAACATATGATTTTACATTTTGAATGGTAAAACATTTATTGATGATCGTTGTGTTATTTTAAATATATAAATGCAACAGTATCTTCTTATGGATATAAATTTATACTGCCATAATTTAAACATTGGCTATTTGCCACTTAAGAAGGAAATGTCACTCTGTTTTACCTGTTTTCAGCTTCCTGCATCACGAACTTGATATGAAGCAGCTATGTCTTTGATTGAAGGAGTTGGTGATGAGGTGACATTTGCAGTGGGGCTGTTCATCGTCTTATGTCTGCTGCTGCTAGCATGGCTGTCAACCCATGCTCGCGACATCCCATTTGTCAGCGTTATTGTGATTGAGATTTCCCAGCGGCGTCACAGAAATAGTGACAACACTGTGGTTGAATCTTCTCCATCGGTCGGTGAAAATGTGGGCGTTGCTGATGCAGCAGAAGGTGGTGGTGTCCTTTCTGTGGATGCAAGTGGAGAGCAGAGCGAATCCAGCCCAAGTGTTGCCCATTCACAGGATTCCAATGAAAAGATAGGAGACTCTAAGATACCTCTCGGTGTCGAGAGCAATGCGTTGTCAGAGGCACGATCTGAGACTTGGGATGTGAACAGCCCTGGCTGGCTTAGTCCTTCTTCTGAAGCTGATGGAACAGATGGAGTTTCTGTTGGTTGTCAGAATGTAGGCTTTGTGAGCCCAGCATGCCCTCATAATGAAGAGACTGCAAATGATGATGACGTAAGTATCATAGCAAGAGAAACTGCCATCGAATCTGCTGGTAATGCCGTTGATGGCACTGCGAACAGCTTGTCTTCCATTGCCTCCACTTTGTTATCATCAGGCGACAAGAGCCCCGAGTTGCGCAAAAGGCGCCTGGCTTACTTCACCAAAGTGAATACGAACAGTACGGTAACCACACCAAATGAACCTGCTCCAGCCGTCATCGGTGACCCTGACCGGAACACATCACAGACAAAGGGACATGAGCAGCTGGGTGACCTTGACGCAACACTTTTTTCTACCTCTGCAGCATCAGGAATCACAGCGCAGCCTGCTCAGCATGAAGTGAAGGATGACACAACAGCAGCCAGTGCCACGGCAGCTACAAATGCAGATGCAGCACCAACACCTTCGATAGAGCATGATACAGATGAAGGTAGTCAGATTCGCATTCGTCTGAAGTACCTGAATGACACGCAGCGTCTTGTTTACACCAGTCCGCAGGAAACTGTTGGTAATTTTCGACGGTACGTATGCCAATGGGTCTGGCAGTCTCCGTTTACAAAGTTGTAGGATATATTTCTGTTGATGAGCACAAAGAGTGCTTAGTTGGTGAGAACAACACCACTGCCTTATGTTTGACCATCAATTCAGTTGTTAAAGTGTCTCACCTTTTGTCAGATGGATGTTCGTATTATGTGCAGAAATGTGCTACTATTACTAATGATAATACAGTAAAACCTCCCATATTATAAGACCCTCCCATATACGACCTCCTCCGGAATGTGACCCAGAAATTTTTGACAGAGACCATTCACTATATAAATGACCTCCCATTTACGAGTCCCTCCTTAACCCGACCACTGACTGACGAAAGTGGCCGGTTTTGCACAATATAGGACTTCCCTGGTTGAGTGTAAAAAAGGTTAACATACTAATTTTTCAAAGATTTTGACTCAGAAACACCAAATGTCAACCCCAAATCCCATGAGGAAGGCAAAAGAAAAAGTCTAGAAAAGATATTGTGTTTCTAACATTAAAAAGAAGCAACAAAGGGAAGTCGGCAATAAATACTTCATCCAGCATCAGTTTATGAATTTACACCGAACAGACTGATGGAAGGAACGGTTTTGCACAATATAGGACTATGTGTCTTTTCAAAATTTCACAGATTTTGTTGTAATTCATTCATGATTCATGCAGACCAGGTGGCCTGATGAAATAACATCTGCATGGGCTTTGCGAATCAGATATTCTTTTGTTGTGATTGTGAGAACTTCACGTGATGTTTAGAGTAGATAGGCAACAGAGACATCAGTGAAACACAGCTCACAACTTGATTTCTTTGTTATATTATAAAATTTCAATTTAGTTGGCACCATCAGAAAGAAAAAAGTGTAATTCATGATGTGTGGTAGGATTAAACTAAATATGATGAGACAAAGTAAGTCTGATTTGTGATAAGACTACATGTTCAGTGATTGGGAATGGAAAAATATGTTCACATGTAGTTCAGTGGTAAATAACAATTTCAAAACACATGCTGCAGTTGACTGCCATGATAACATACACGCAGATGTGTTTCTCGCCCCATCCATCACAGTACCTGTACATACATTGCAACTAGTCCTCCCTTATAAGACCTGATTTTGGCTGTTTTTTTTTTTCAAGGTTGTATATTGGAGGTTTTACTGTATTACTTTATTCTTACTACAGTGTATTTAGATTAAAACATTATTACTTTTAATACTGCTTTTGCACTTTGTATTGATCAAACATTTATGTGACAAGCATAGCAGCAGCATTAATTGTTTGGAGAAATGGCCCATGGGTCTTTGGCTCCACGGAAAAGTAAACAGTTGGGCATTAGGGACCTTCAGTTGATTAGCACAAGCAGATACTTTATTACAGCTGCCCCCACCCCCCAAAAGTGATTTCCTGCTTAGCACACTGTGAAACATTGTGCTGTTTTATGATTCAATGTGCCAGTGGCGCATGGCATATCCCCAGAATGAAGACTGAATCAGCACAGCTTATGGATTGTGTTATATTCACAGAGCTCCCGATAATGCACAATGGAATAATTGAGAGATTTATTTAATGCAGTACATCATTGTAAAGCACCTTTTCTAACATTTGCCCAGTAACATACGAGTTGCTTGAGTATGACCCCAGCATTTTGCATTTTACAAAATCACCCTAATATTTAAGGCTACAAGGGTCATATTGATCCTTTCTTTTAAAAAAAAATCCAGAAGCACTTGTTCTTCTTTTCCTCCTTTTCGATAATACAATACAATATAAATAAATTTTGCTTTGTCATAAAATTTGTCTGAAGACAAAAGTTGCTATTTTATACTTAGTGATCCCTTGAGCACAGTGAATTTTTGTGCATGTTTTATGCATGTGCTGGTGCATGTGATTGAGTTTATGTTGTCTCTGACGCACATACTCATATGCATGCATGTTAAAAAAAAACCACTTCCAGGCCATTTGATATGTTTTGTGGATGATGATACTGTGTGCAGGGCACATTTCTCTTCAGAGCTAGAAGAGAATAAGATTGTACGTTTCATCTTCAATGGCCAGGATCTACGTAATGATCTGTCCACACTGCGAGCATACAACATCCGTGACAACAGCGTTGTCCACTGCTTGATCACACAGAATCAACAGCACAGTCAACCAACGGCTAGAAATAGGAATCGGGATGAGGACTTGGAGATTGGTACCATGGTGTTCCCAATTTTTGGTTTTATCTTGTTGCTGATTTGGTATCTCCGCTTCTTTTATAAACAGTATTTCAATGCTATGTCCACAGTGGCTTTGGGTGGGGTGAGTTTCATCTACGTTCTGGCACTGTTTTCATCCTTAAGAGGGCGCAGACAGGCACATCAGCATCTGGACTAGACGAGGATTTGAGGCGCCTACTGGAGCAGTATGCAGAAGTTTTTCCCAATGTGTTGTTTACAGTCATTATTATGTCGGACAAGAACTCAAGTTACCAAATAGCTTGTTGAGACACATGCTGGTTAATGGTAACATTCCAGTGATTATACAGGAATGGTGTTGTGGACTGCCGTCGCTAGTACTTCTTTGAGGTGGGTAGAAGCCTGCCAGGAGAATTGGATCAGCCACAAACAGCGCGCACACAGGGCTTCAGTCTTTATGCAGATGAGAGGAGACATTGCAGGCATAAGTAAACCATCATTTGTTTGGTCTCCATTTGGTGCATGTGATAGTGGTTTGTCAACATAACGGATAACCTGACTGTTGACTCTTTTTCAGTTATTTTAATTTTCGTCTTAATGTGTCAGTTATTTCACATGCCAGTTTATCATTTTCTTATGGTTTCCCAGAGTCTTGAGGTGGTATTTGGCAACCACGGTTATTTTCAATCCTTTGTGTTCCTTATCTGTAGAGCAAGTTGAAGGAAAGTAGTTGGATACAGATTTTCTTATTTATTATTTGCTTTATCATTCTGTACCTCCTTTTTATTCCATTTTTAACCGTTTTCTGGGAACTGTACTGGATTTATTCCATGTATAGTATATAGGCCTTACTTTTTCTTTTAAGAACGTGAATGAAACTGGAATCATTATTGATAAATAAAATCATATGCTTAAAAGTCTCTCAGTTCTTTCTGCAGTTACTTTCACCGCTTAAGGCCATAAGACAAGATGGTTGATAGTTATACTCTTACTGATAATATTAAGAACCATCGCACATTCACAGACTATCTCCATCAGCCCATGTAATACTATTTCTTAAGTATGCCAATGTGAGAAAACAAAAATCTGACTTTAAGTATATCGGTGTTCTGAAAAGTTTGTCATTTTCTCACTTCCAGTTAGCCAGGATGTTGATCTGTATTTTTATTACTGATTGAAAATACTCAGCTATAATTATGAATATGACGTTCGTTGTTAAAAAAAAATGAGTGTGTGTAGTTTGGAATGATAATACAATTGTGATTGTGACACTGTGATGACCAGGATTGGGCAGAAAGGAAGCAGGAGGGAAACTTCAAGCACACCTGTTCTTGTGCAAATGGTTAGAATCACACATATCAATATTTTGGAAATGTACTGGCCAATAAAATGAATGCTGCAGGCCAAGCTTTCTGTATAATCACCCTATTTCGTGCTGATGTTTAAGCAGCAGCACAAATCTTAATATAGCTGCAGTGATGGCATGGTTTTGGTGCTGGAAAGTATGTGACTGTGAGCAGCATTTTCACTGCTGGAACTAATTGGGAATAGGAGGTATGTTCACCCTTTATGCCTTTATCTCATCTGTACTTGTCTGCTCAGTGCTGTTAGTGTTAGCTTGCCATCTCCTGAAAGCCTGTCCAAGTGTCCTTGGATCATTAACATTCCTACCATAATAACTTTAGTAAGTTTTCTGAGCACTCATCAGTTTTATTCCATCTTAATAATAGAATCCAGTAATGGTGAAATGAAGAGCACAAATGCCTATCAGTGTTAAATGGCAGCTTTGCTACTAGTAGTAATTATTATTATTTTTTATCCAAGTTTGAGCTGGTAATATTTCCTGAGTAATCTAGGCAGGAAGTTAATTTTGAAGGACATTGGTGGTAATTTTGCCATAGTGTCGGGGAGGGAAGGAGGGCAGTGGGGTTCTACTATTAAGCTATGGACTGAAAGAACCACCAAACTGATGGCTGCAATAAGATGGTCAGTGTGGACAGGCAGTTTAATTTTCTTGACTTGGTGAATAGATTCTGCACAATGTTTAACTCTAATAAGAAAAAAAAATTCTTGGCTGCTCTTTGATTTGAACCAATAACTTTCCATAGATGCTAGTCTGTAGCTCTATCTACAGAGTTATCTGGGATCCGCTCCTAAATAATCTTAGTAATAATGAATCTGGCATAACTGGGATAAAATTATCGTCTAAAGGTGTGGGAATTTGCACATCCAGATTTTATTCTCTTTATTATTATTTTTTTGTACCGATTGTGTGATGGGATTGAAATACAAGTTTTTTATGACTACAACTGTACAAATATGATATGCTGTGGCGGTAGATTGTTATCCATGCACCGTATAATATGTTATTGATGGATGTGTTGTTTTTCTGTGATACTCAGAATTAAAAAAAACAATTCTGTGAAAGAGGCTCGATCGTTCACTTTCGTTAATATGCAAAATTACTGAAGTGCCACATAGCGTGTTAACTGGGTGATTGTTAGTGTCCATTAAACTGGATTTTGACGGACTGATTTCCAGATCAACTTTTGTGGCTGAACCAGGCAAATGACCACCTTCACATGGCCTTAGTTGCTGCATGGTCTCCACAACGAACCTGAAGACTAAAGCGTCATTAAATATACTATTACTAACAAGACAGAAATCTATGAGCTGCAGACAGTCTGACACATGCCTAGGTCAGTGGTTATGTTTGTGTTATGACAGATATTTTGCTTGTGGAAATATTATCACTGGGATAATGTAGTAAAAAGCTGTATACATAATTCTGCTATACTTCGGGGCTTTCAGCCGCTAAGATTGAGATATTTGGCGAGAATGAGATGTTTGACTATTTTGGTAGTGGTGGCCTTGTTATTCATTGCACTTTGTAGTATTGGCTTTGTCAGGTATGTGGAGAAACTGTTTCTTTGGTATGTTGCAGTTGTTGTGTAGCCATCATCATTTTGAAATTCAAATATATATGTAGCTATTGACTTTGCAAGCATCCAGACAGGAGTAAATGTAGGGAGTCATTCTTGCACATAGCCATATTTTCAGCTAAGACATGACCTGACAATGAGATAGTTGGGCAGACTGCAACTGGTAGTGTGAAATTAACCATGGCTGTCTTGATCAATACACACATAACAAATTCTGTCAAATGAATGTAAACAAGATGTTTTGTGGCATGTGTCAATGGGTAACAGCTGTCATAAACAATTTGCACTCATCAAGAGATGGTGTTGTTTTATTATTGACTCATTCATGTCCACTTGCGCTAGAGCCCTTGACAAAAACACCCAGAACATTTGTCGGTGTGTGTGTGCTAAAAGCATGTCTCTCTCACTACTGCCTACATCCATGTTAAAAAATTTCCAGTTTGGTGTCCCTTCAGCACCTTACGCCATTCAGAGGTTTGTCTTATGCTAGCAGTATATTTTTGTTACTTTGTAACAAGTATGCATAGATACATAGGAATGTTTTGTGGGGGTTTTTTTTGGGGGGGGGGTTGTGGCTTTGAATTTTTTTTTTAATATTTTGGTTCTTGTGCCACTGGTTTCAAGTTTTCTCTGTCGGCTATAGGGAGTATTTTGTTCTGTGTTTACCCCAAAATTGCTGTTGGTACATTGTGATAGCAAGACTGACTGTGATCTTCCCACGTATCCTAGACCAATGTACTTGGATATTCTTTCTTGTCCCTCCTCCCTCTTTGCTTTTGATCATTCCCCAGTAAACCAATCCACCTTCCTTAAGAAAAAAATACAAACACAACAACAACAACCAAAAACAAAAGCTAACAAAAACTTGTGTGGAATACTTCTGCAAGACCCCTGATGGATGCCCTGCTTCATAACCCAAGTAGTTTGGATGGACTGATATGCTTTTTTCATCTTTTTGGTGTGAGGAAAAACAAATATTAAGACCTTTTCCTGTGTGGTTGTATTTTCACCCTTGTTTTTGTGTCTGACGGGAGTTGGGGGTTGGGTGGTTATTGGTTGCTTAACGTCCCGCAAACTGGTTGCACATCAGGACGGGACTATAGGAGGGATTGAGGGTCCTATTAGTATTATTAAGCTATGCACTGAAAGAACCACCAGACTCATAGCTGCAGTAAGATGGTCAATCTGGACAGGCAGTTTAATGTTTGGGCCACAGCAGGATTTGTGGGGTGGGGTGAATATAGCATGAGAAAGAGTGAGCTGACAAGTTCAGAAAGGTGACCGTCCCAGCAGTACATTTAGCCATATTTCTAGACATAAACTTTCTCTTTCCCATGCAGTTGTGCTACTTAATGAAACGGACTGTTTATGTCACTGTTATAAGCAATGACATTGTTCCTGGATACAACCGACCCTAGGCCATCACAGTTTCATGCTGATGGAGAAATGGGATTCAGATTGTTTTCCTTCTTGTTTATTGTAAATGTTTTCACTTTGGAATCACCAACAAACACAGATTATTTCTGCTGACTTTTCTTATTTCTTTCGGTGTTTGAAATTGCGCACATCACAAAGAGCTTTTGTTCTTGTATATCAGTGAAAGGAAGAATTGAAATTATGTTTATTGATGTTTATTTTCTGCAAATTACTAAGCCAGATGTAGTTTGGTTATGTGGGGCCGTTTGATTTTTTTCTGGCCTGCTGGGTTTTACAATTCACAAAAAAGATAACCAGAAAGTGAAAAAATGTAATTTCTCGGTATTTAAAAGGTATAAACAATTTGTTTACCGTTGGTACCAGATTTCAGCCAGTGTGGATCCCCATTTAATATCTTGCTGTATACTCTTTAGAGCCCTAGCCTTTGTATCATTTAGGTGAACATGTATTGGATAAAAGTTAAATACTGACTCCTAAACTGACTTATAATATTATGAACTTAAAGCTGTGGATCATAGCCGTTGAACATGAAACCGACAAGAAATTTCGGTTACCAAGGAAAAGGCGAAAGAATGCAAAGGGAATGAATTCTGGTTGGTTTTACAAAAGTTGGGTATGTGAAACTATTTCCCTTGGATGCTGAAGCGTGCACATGGCTTAGAGTGATTATTTAGAGTTGTGTTTCGTGAAAGGGAATGCAAAAATAATGGCTTCAGCCTTTGCAATCACCACAGTCTCCAGTAAATTGAAAAACTAAAAATAACGTATAATTGAAAAGCATGGTGAAGCATGAGACGACAGTTGAAACTGCAAGAGTATGCATTCGATTGTTCCTTTATGTTTGCTGCGGAACTGACACCAACTCGATCGCTCATTACATACTTGTTTGCACAGGGCCACACATACACGCAAACTGAACAGAATAAGGCGCAAATATAAGTATATACATGTAATTAAATTGTATTTAATTATGCAGACCTTTCTTAAGCAGATTTGACAAACTAACATAATACATCCCAATCGACACGAGTTACATCCACTTTTATAAAACATGAGATTGTCAACTATCTGTTCATGGCTTCTTTATTTGTACAATCCCAGTGCAACCCCTGTGGGTCAGTGTTTCCTGTGGCCTCTCAGTGAAGACGCCAACTGTCACATTACCACAACAGGCATCAGTCGTTGCAAGATTATGGTACGTGCAAGAAAATTACAAAAAGTCTAGCAGTCACATAGATTTAGTACAAAAGAGCACAATACAGATTAACATTTACATTTATTTTTTTAAGAAGCACAAGCGCTGAGTCAGTCTTGATTAAACCAGACCTAAAGTTCAACTTTGCAGTCACAGACCCAGAAGGTACTTTGCAAAGCCTGAAGATACATTTAAAATAATTGCAAACAGAACCACACCAAACTTATGAATTATCGTTGAAGTTATAGGGAGCGAGAGACTAACTTTTGGTCCTCAAAATAAATGTTGCAAATACACACTTAAATATGACTTGAAATAAGATTGCAATTTGAAAAAAGGTGAGACGCTCATAAAAATGTTTTAAATGTAATAAATGTCCCCATTTTGGTGGCTAGGAACTTTGTTATGGAACTGGGAAATTACGTACCAGTAAATATATACAGCAAATGTGATAACAGAATTAGTAGCAGAAAACATATAATAACAATAACATCAGCAAATTAACATCCGTGGCAGTAGTAGACAGTATTAACCATCGGTTGTGACGACGACGATGAACGTTAAGGAACGAAAACGAAAAGAACTATATAATAGCTCACAGACAGTAATTGAACAGTCACGGATAAACGCAATAAGAGATCATAATTAGCAATTCAGTCGTGATTTAAATTTTAAAACAAGTCACAAAGATGTTCTTCGAGTAACAGCTGAAGATTTTTTTTATTATTGATAAATAGTAAAACTATCTGAAGTTTGAAAAAAATCAGCTGATAATGACCCGATGCCCGATTAGTCAAACGTTAACACTCCAATCAATCAATCAACCTCAAGCACGTGCACACACATAGGGCTGCACGCAGGGACAGGACGAGCGTCAGTGAGCAGCCCAACATGGAAAAGGCGGCCTGATTACGAACAGTTTGGAATGAAAAATTAAAAATTTAAGCTGATGGAAATGTCAAAGAAGAGCAAAGGGTGTGTGTGTAGGGGGTGGGTGGGTTATAGACGTGACAAAACATGCAAACAACCAGCCAGAGAGAAAAGCCTGTGATGGGTCGACAGACTGACTACAATGCTGATTGATTGAAAAAAAAA